>BQNB010006672.1:19682-35322 GCA_026074375.1 Tanacetum coccineum | reverse complement strand
AAGTGTTTTTCTAACTGTATGTTATCCAGATATATTATTGCCTAAGTAGCTTCCAGTGCCATTATTTCCATATCATGAACTAATAATGTTACCCTGATTTTCCATGATAATTGTATTCGTTGCAATTATTACCATTATAATAACCCGCATTCAACCATATAATATTTAACTATTTTCCATGATAATACTGCTTTTCATACTGTTTTCCATGATAATTATGCTTATGCAATTATTATTACATTATAACTTGTATTCAACTATTACATTTCAAACCTATGAATTTCACTCAACCTTTGTGTTGACCCTTTTTAGCATGTTTATCTCAGGTAATTGAGCAAGTTGCGGTACAGAGTGGCATGGACTCGAAGATGGCTGAACTGTTATCATTCAAACATAATGTTTTAGATTTTGGGACCTGCATTTTGTAAAAACTCTGATTATAATGAATGATAACTAAATTTTTCCAACAACGTCTCTTTTAAAGTTGTTTTCTATGATTATGATTGTTGTATCCATGAAGTAATACCCCAGATTAGCTTCCGCTGCTATATTGTAAAAATGGAGGTGTTACAGATTGGTATCAGCGCCATGGTTATAGAGAACAAGGTCAAAACCTTAACTATAACCACATTTCTTTTTCAGCCATCAAAGTCCTCCGTGCCACTACATTCCGGAACAAGTATGTAAATATACATATCTATTATACTATTACATAAATAACTTATGTTATTTACAACTAGGTTGTTAATAGAACGATGTCTTCTCCCAACCACTCTACTTCCGATATTGAGGATGCTTTTTCCTCTATGAATATTCTTAACTATACTTCGGTCTCATCAGATTATTTCCCAGTTTCATTGGGAAGCAATTCTTTTAACTCTTCGGAAAACTCTAACGATAATATGATTCCACTGGTATTCTCATCTTTCTACAATAATACTTATTTGAAGGACGTACAAGCAATTTATGCTAAGGAATTACCTATTTCATCACCAGATCCTATTACTCCACCAGCTATTTTGACTCTATCTTTGATATTACCACCATCACTACTATTTAATCCTCGATATTTCTCTATTCCTGAAGAACTATTACCACCTAAGAAGTGAATCCATTCCCCATCTTCTTCCACAACTACGTTACTCTTAATTCATCCCGAGTATCAACCTGTGATTTGGGTATCACCATCTTCCTCAGTTTATACTCCTACCCCACCTCAAGTATTTGAAATAGGAAAATGTTCAGATAAGATGTATCTGAAACATCATGAGAAACAAGTCGAAGATATTTTGAATTACTTAGATGAACTCTATCTTCACCACATCGAGAAAATGGAGGAAGGACGTATTGATAGAATGATCATACGAAGGAATAGTGACGAACTAAAGACCGAACTCAAGAAAATCCGTACTCAGATTATCAAACTTCAAAAGAAGCAGTTAGGGCAAAAGGATAAGATTGCCTTTGCTTACTACAGAATTTCCGATCTTGAACAAATCATTGAGAAAATCCAAGCTCGTCACCAAACAAATCAGGAAGATCTTTAGGATGTCATCTACCGGATCAAAATCATCAAGCTATTTATAACTTTATCCTAGCCACGGGATGTGTGGTATAAATAAAAACGCTTGTCAAATCTTGACTATGTACAGTAAGAAGGCAAGTTATTTATAAAGGCAATCCCGTTTCGTATCTTATTGTTTCTAACTTATCGCTCTTTCATCATCATTTCCACCAATTGCATCATTATCTCCGTCTTCATGAATCATACCATAACCCCTAAGTGCTTAAAATTCAAAAATAAGCATTTCTCTTTAAGCATTTTAAGCATCACATTTTCTTTTAAATATTACCTTTGTAAACTTGTGATGTCATTCTTACTACATGTTCTCATATGTTGATAGAATGCCTCAGAAAAGGACGTCAACATCCGAAACGCCAGCCATAACTTTGGATGTCATCCGGCAACTGATTGCTGATTTTACTGCAGCCCTGGAAGCACAGACTGCTGCCATGGCAAGTGCTAGTAATCCCAACAGGAACACCAATCTTACTGGAATTCCTGTAGTGAAAACGGGAAACTACAAAGAGTTTATCAACTGTCAACCTTTCTACTTTAATGGTACGAAAGGAGCAGTAGGCCTTATTCGCTGGTTTGAACGAACCGAATCAATATTCTCTCGAAGCAGATGTGCTGAGGAAAATAAAGTAACATTTGCTACTGGTACTTTAACTAATGATGCCTTGTCCTGGTGGAATGCATATGCCCAGCCTATGGGAATAGAGCAAGATAATCAAAACACCTGGACTTAGTTAAAAAGGCTAATCACCTAGACGAGTTAAAAAGGCTTCTGACGAAATAGGTGATTGGTCCTTGAACTAGAGATCAAGAAAATTGGAAGATGAATTTTGATGCATAACTGTATATGGAAGTGATATCAAGACTTTATTAGAAAGATTCCATGAATTAACATACTTATTTCCAAACCATGGGGTACGAATTCTGAGAAACATATGGAAGCGTTTCATCGGTTGGGGGGGTGGAGAAGGAAAGTGGGGTGGGGGAAGGGGGGAAAGATGTAGAGGGGGGGGGGGGGGGGTGTTGGGGGGGTAGTAAGAAGTATAATTGAAGGTAAAGTTATAGAATATGAATGAATGATGTGAGGATTTGTAAGTGAGGGAATGGCGAGCGAGGTGTGAAAGTGTGGTGGGGTGGATGTGGGGTTACAAGGGTGGATTGGGGGGAGAGATGAGGGGAGGGACGCATGATGAGAGGGAGTGCGCGGAGAGGTGTGAGTGAGAGCGATATTTAAGAGTGTGTTGTTTGGTTATAGATTATTAAAATTAGAGGATTTATTTATTATTATTGTTATTAAGGTTAGTTGAGTATGTAATAGTCATATGTAGTTTATTTACATGGTTTTAAGATTGTGGTGTGTAGGAATAATTATTAGTAGGTTTAGTAAGGGGGTGATTAGGATAATGGATGATAAGTGGTTGAAAACAAAAAAAAAACAAAAAAAAACAAAAAAAATGGGAAGGGATTGTGAAAAAATTTGGGTTATGTGGTGGAGAGTATTGTTAGATTTATTATAATATATATAGATTATTTGTTGTAAGTAAATTGGATGGAATGGGAAATAGGAAATTGGTTGTGAAGATGAGAAAAAAATAAATTACTGGGGCAACAAGAAAAGCCGAATTAGAAAGGGTGCTTGGCGGTTGTGGGTCACTTAGGAAGTTTCCACCCGAGAAAACAACTCGCGATATTCAACTCTCATCATAATCTTCTTCAATCTAAAAACCCTAATCATCAAGCTACAATCCTTGTCATTTGTTACTTTTATCCTACTACAAGATACTTAGCATAAGTATCAACTCTTTTAGAGTTTCATATGTAAAGTTATCCATGAATTAATAAAGTGATAATTCCGTTACATCTTGTTATCTGGTGGTATCAAAACTCGACATTATTTGTCGATTCTATCATACTCAAACTCTAAATACTCTCCTCATACCTTTGCAACATAAATTTTCATCCTCGATTATATGGGCGTCAGTACAATCAACATCTCAATATTATCTAACCATTCATGATCATATCATTTTCTACACATTACCATATCATGTTTTTATGCTTAGGTAAGACGATTTATGATCATCTTATTGAAATGAATTAGAATGCTTCTTCATTTGAATAAGGAAATTATAAATCCCTGAACTATGAATTTATAAATTCTCAGTTACAAGGAGTTGAACGCTTCTTTTTGTAAGTGACTAATTATAAATAAGTAGGCTTAAGTATATAACATACGTACAAACAAGTTTCTTTCAATCCGTTTGTACAAACAATTCCTTAATCATTATCATTATTACCTTCATCATCTGTTCATTTCAAAATCTGTATCTCACATGATTAGCAACTCTCTTACAAATTCATAATCATTCCTTGACATCACTCATTCCATGATCTCCATATTCTAAAATTTTCTGTTATATTCTGCAACGTAATAACAAGGAAACACACAAGAATCTATGCAATGTCAAATGATTTCAATACCACTAGGTATGAAAATTTTGACAAAGACTTGTGATAGCATTCTTATTCGATGTTGACTTTTAAAGGTTAATGAATAACGATTCCTTACGATCTGAGTGGCGCAATGTATTCCATCCACCCAGATTCTATCAGAATCTGGAGAAATTATATTAGCTGTCATCAAGAGGTGTAGTCTTGGAAATAAGTAGACGTGTGAAAGGAAGTAATTATAATTATGGTGTACAACATAATTATAAATGCATCACACACGTGAACTTGTGACCTTGATTATCCTAAAAATCAAATTCATGCCCAGTACCTATCTCTAAACAATACCACTATAACTTTCAATTAAATCTCGGGACGAGATTTCTGTAAGGGGTGGAGACTATAACAACCCAAGAATTTTCATCAACCTATTTTACTATTATCACAATTATACGGGAAAATTTTTCGCTTTATTACATTACTTGCATTGTCAACATCTCAGTATGTCATGTAACTTACATAACTAAAGTAGACGAGCTCACGCAACCTATCTATGGCAATACTGTCTTCATATATGTCAAGAAAATATCATAAAATGTCAAATATCCTTATTACAAAGTACATTATTCCTATAATGTACCATTCGCAACGTTATATCAAAACGGGCTTTAAACCGTTATCGTATACCTCTAAACCCTAATCTCATGGAAAGATTAATATCTAAAGTGAATGTACAAGCTACTAAAGCATATGTACAAGTAATATAACATTTCATTTGAAATATAAACTCCCTCCAAGTCAAGTACAAGCTTTCAAAGCATAGTGTACAAGTCATTAATGCACAATATCCAAAATAACCGTTTTACCTCCGTTTTCCTAAGAATCTTGTACAATCCATCAAGTACAAGTTACAAGCAAGTCATACACTTCATATTCATCCTCGTTTCATGAAATAACAAGAAATCCGAGTTAGAAACCCTAACCCAAGCTAAATAGTAAACTATGACCCGTTTCTTCATTTTTATCCATTGTAAACCTAAACCAATACTCAAATAAGTTGTAATAACTTATTTTACAACGATGTCAATCCTATTTCAATCATCATTTCATCTCAATTATATACAAAATAAATCCAAGAAACCCTAAACATGTCCTAATGTAAACATTCGATTCGTTTACTCATTTTTACCCATTCTAATCACAAACCATTAACTCAATTATGTCCTAAACTCATAATACAATCTTTATAATCATCAATCCATGCTTATAGGCTTTAAACCATTATCGGATGCCCTAAACCCTAATCTCATGGAAGGGTTAACCCCTAAAGTGAATGCACAAGCTACTAAAGCATATGTACAAGCAATATAACATCTCATTTGAAATATAAAATCCCTTCAACTCAAAGTACAAATCTCTAAAAGCTCAATGTACAAGTCATTAAGCATGACCTCTAAAATAGCCGTTATACCTCCGTTTTCATTCTAATTTCTTCACCACCACTTAAGCAAGCTACTACACTCATTTTACAAGGTGTAAACCCTAAATATTCTATTCATAAGCTTTCATACATCTTTTTACACTCAAAACCCTAATTCAAAACCCTAAACCCTAAAACCGAGCTAGTTTCTGAACCATGACTCGTTTCTTCGTTTTTATCCATTGTAAACTTAAATCAATACTTAAATAAGTTATAATAACATAAATTACAACATTCTCAATCATAATCCATTATCATTTCATCATTCTACTTCAATTATACAAGAAACAAATCCAGAAAACCCTAATTGTACCCTAATTAAAATCTTTGACGCTGTTTACCATTTCAGACATCCCTCATTCTCAAGTAAGCCAACCAAAGTAATTGTTAAACCCATAAAATGAGTTTAAAAACCTTTATCTATCATTAACCACCCTTCTTCCACAATGCACGAAATTACAAAGCTAGAAAACCCTAAAAGTATAATACGAACCCTAATTCCAAGCCACGGCTTATTCTTTCAATTTCAACCTATTTTAACTTAAACCAACGACCAAACTTCATTGATAATACTTTATATAAGCCCTAGGATCTGTATTCCATCATTCCTAATCAAGAGTATGCAAAATATAAACCAAGAAAGTCAAGAAAACCCTAAACGTGCCCTAATCAAACCCGTGACCTCATTTCTTTAATTCTAATCCGTTTTAACCCAAACCAATTGCTAATCTTTGCTAATCCTTCCTATATCAGACCTTGGCTACATATATTAACTATCCTTAATCATTTATACATGAAATAAAGACTTGAAAACTTGTGAAACCCTAGTCGAACCCTAAAACAGCCCGAACCCCTTCACCATCAATTTTGACCCATTTCAAACCATTCCAAGTGCAAATAACTTATGTGAACCTCTTCTAGAATCCCTTAAGCAGCTTATTCACCTACTTAGACCATTCCTTGGTCAAAATTGAGAGCACATGGCCTCTCTTTTGCTTACTTTAGCCGCGGCATCACCAAGACCAAAACACCTCACCAAAGCTACTTCCTAGCTTATACACCACATCTACTAGCTTCTCCACATCCCTACCTAGCTTGTACACATTCCCCATCCAATTCAAGCATACCTTAACCTTAAGGATCATATGACTATAATAGGAACCTAATTTATTCATTTTTTCATCAACCCCAACTTCCTCCTCGTTAACCCTTACATAGATGCAATCCTTTGCTCTAATAGATCATAGAGTGATCCTAAATAAGGCTCAGTTCATAAGGAAGCAAAAGAAACTAAGAACGAAGACAGGAGTCCGGTTTTCTAGGCTCACAAAGCTGAAAGTCCCGATTCTGACCCGGTCTCCAAGCCATAAGCTCAAGACCAGTTCTCTAACTTATGATCTGATTTTAAAAACGTATAATGTTCATATGATCTGCTAAAATCCAAAATATAAAAGCTTTGAACTCAAAAACCCAAGTTTAATGCTTTGATCCAAACGTACACCCGAAACCTAATTTTCATTTTTAATTAAACTATGAGTAAACTGTAAACTATTGTTATAATCAATTCCTAATAAGCTTATATAATGTTAAAATAAGAAGCTTTATAGTCATAAGATAAATTTTAAATGAACCCGCACGTTTTCAATTTTTAAAACCTAATATGACCCTTTACTTCTGAGCTTAACGAATCGTTTATTTTAAACCTGCGTTATGTTAATAATTTTCTTAGTTTAGAGTTTATTATAACCTTTAAAATGTCTATTGAAATGTTAAAATAAGCTGCATGGGCTATTTGGACATGTTCTTGTAATTATAATTCCATGCAAGGGGTATATATCTGTAATTTTCAAAACTATATAACTAATAAGAAACTAAAAGTGTCATTTTATCAAAGTGTATAACTTCAAGATCATTTATGGTCACTTTCCAAAGTAAAAGGTTTTACTTGGTATATATCAATAAAAGTTGAAAAAGGACCAAAGACTAAAAATGACAAACCCAGGGGGGACTACCTTCAATTTTCCCAAAACCACAATGTCTTAAAAATGTAACATTTTGAAAAAGTAAAAATTACGACATTAAAACATTACCAGAACACAATACTTTAATTAACCTTGACGTGCTTAAATCTAGATATTGAATAAAATGCTTAAAACAGCTTATGTTCTAATCATTATAACATTCATCATCAATTGCTTTCAAAAATTATGTCCCGGCTCTATATCATACCTACAATACTTGGAGCTCATATTAAGAAGTTTCCATCTTGGATTTACGTTTCTCTGTCTGAGTTGTGGGTTTTACGATTTAAAGTTGCTCTAGCTCCACAAACGTGATACTGAATGACTTCCTAAATTATGATGGCCCGAACGTGTTATGATAATTTTAATATCAAAACCAAATCAATGTAAAATCGTTACATATTCAATCAACTACGACTTGGACACATCTTACCCCAGTTGACCGGATGACGAATCCGTTACTATTCATTTCATATACATTGTAACTGTGTCAGTGAGTTCATAGCCTCTTAACATTTCAATATTACGAAATGTTTTAATAAACCCGCGAGGGGGATACAGGCTATGAAAACATGAATGCCAATATTTCTGTATGCTATTTCAATTTTACTATACCTAAGAAACTGCTTTTTCCTTTAAGTCCCTAATCAGGAAACCGTTAATTACTCTCCGTAGTAAGCGCGAATGATGTGAATAGATCTATTTGGGCTGGACTCCCCGTTGGTGTACCCAGTTACGTGTAACCAATTGCACATCATTAGAAATCATGCGGGTATTTTGGCAAAGGTACCCGCAGGGGCTATAACGTATCACCATACCCTAAGGCTTCGGATTCATGAGCTAATGGCAATAATAAATTATGTTTTCAATACTGGGTGTATATCAACGTAACCTAAATATCGCATTTTGCCATTCAATTTTATTATAATAAACCTATGGATTTCACTCAACCTTTGTGTTGACTTTTTAGCATGTTTATCTCAGGTTATTGAGCAATATACGGCACAGAGTGGCATGGACTCGAAGATGGCTAAACTTGTTATCATTCACATTGTATGTAACTAGATTTTAGGACCTGCCTTTGTAAAACTCTGATTTGAAATGAATGATAACATATCTTTTGAATAAACGTCTCTTTTGGGTCGTTTTCTCTGTTATGATTTGTTTGTTTTCCCCATGAAGTATACCACAGGATTAGGCTCCCGCTTGCTATATTGTAAAACTTGGGTGTTACATTATTAGAATCAAAAGAGTGTGACTAAACGTCATTCATCAAGGTTGGAATCATAAGATTCCTTGCACTCGTTGTCCACTAAACACCTTCATCAAAAAGAAGCGTTTATGTCACGTAGAGTTGGAAATTGACATAAAAATTCGAAAAGGTTTTAAGAAAGTCACGAAAATCTCACTGATTGGAGTTGTTAGACGTGAACGTTGGATGGATAGGAGAAATCAATCACACGAAGGTAAAACCGTTCTACTATCACTTCCTGATTGTATCCTCAGATTTTCTTGGTTTTGGTATAATTCCCTCTATCTAAAAGTACGAACTTGGCTCGTCCCCCATATGAAAGAATCTCTTGGCTCAATAGACATAAAGGTGGATGTGATTGTAAAAACCGAAGGAAACTTGAGTGTTTGTTTGCGAATGAAAAATGCTCTCATTGTCAAATAACTTTAAAATTCTACAAAAAAAAAAACAAGGGGTGTGATACGAGTTTTGGCGTTTTAGCTTTCTACACTGTGAGATTCGTTACTTCCTGCATTTCAATTTCATCGAGTTGTCCATCTTCTTGATGGAGGCAAGCAAATAGAGTGGGTCGTCGTGAACTTCTTAAAGACTATCCTATGATGTGTCATAAACATTTTAATTTGACTCGTATTACATTCTTTTTTGAGGATGTTTTTGTCGTGCCATTGACATGAAAAAATATTTGTTTCAATTCCCGCCCTTAAAAAAAGTTATCCTCATACACATCAATTTAAGCCGACCGGTCCTCAAAAAGGACTTCCGTAAAATGAGTGGTACGCGATGATCGGCATCAAAATCAACAACAACATAATCTGTAAGGAAAGTGAAAACTCCTAAACTTTGACAAAACCGTCTTCAGCTCTCCTTTAGGATGAGTAATTTATCGTTCTGCTAAGCTCCTAAAGTCCATCCTAGTAGTGTAAGTTCGGTAAAGAAATCTTTTTTCCAAATAGAAAGGGCATAAGATTTATGCTCACGCAAGAATTGGCCAAGCGTAGACACACATCCATTTTTAGGAGAATCACATGGAATAAAAAACTTGCCGTATCTCCAGCTTTTCGAAGCTTTTTTAGAGGAGTCATCTCCGAGCGATTCTCGTTCAACGAAATCTAGCAACTCAAGCAACATTTACTTATTCATGAGCAAACTCTTAAGTGTAGAGCAAATCTTGGCATCAAAAGTAAAGCATCCGCGAAACTTATGTCGAAGCGCAAATCTTGAATGATTTGGAAGATCTTCTCCATTTGATTCGAAGCTTTGTCACAGGATTTTTGATCATTACGTCATGAAGGTATAGAATATTTTTGCTTAGAGTATAATTCTTTGGAACATCGGTTTTTTTGTTTTTTCCGAAGTTGGAAGGTGTAACCGGAGGTGGGATTTGAGCGGTACTTCCTTGGAAATTAGATTGCTCCTTATCCGTTGTCTCCTTGGTTTCTCGTTCCACTACCTTTTTAGTAGGAATTAATGGTCCCTCGTAAGCAACACAACTTCGAGTAGTGATCGCTTTCAGCTCACCCTTCGGGTTTGGAATGGTATTACTCGGAAGAGTACCCGAAGTTGAGGCATGGTTTTGAAACAATCCACCTATCATGTTTTGCAAATTATTTTAAAAGGTAGTTTATTGATCATCGATGAGCTGTTGACTTTTATCGTGTCTTTGAATTTCATTCTTAAGATCTCTTTCAACCTTTTATTTTATATTGCATTTCTTATCATTTGGTCATTATTTCTCTTGTAACTCGAAAAATCATTTGAAAACTCTTGTTGAACTTGATTATTAGGCACTTGAAAAGGTTGGTTTTGAAATCCTTGATTTTGAAAATTCGGAGCATGATTATTTTGAGCTTGAAAACCTTGATTACCATGAAAATTATTTCCCCAATTAAAATTATTCCCTTGTCAACCTGATTATGATTAAACCGAATTGACCATTGTTTGCACCGGAGGCAAAAGCCGTTGAGTGCCAATATGGTTACTAACACGGTGTCGGAGGTTTAACTCTGAATGTAAAACCCGTAAGTCGCACAAACACTAGCTTGATTGTTATCGGTAGTCGGACAATTATACCAAGAATGGGCACCACCACAAGTAACGCAAGTTTCCTCTCCCGCCATTTGGTTCTTAGAAACAATCTCGACTAAGGTCGAAAGTTGATCCGCAAGCTTATCAATTCTCTCATCCGTCTTACTATCACTTTCCCTAGAAGTCGTATTCATCCTAGAAGCATTTGGTTTGTTTCGTGAATAACGCACTTTTGATTTGTTCTCAATTATATTCAAAGCTTCTCTAGTCGTCTTACTCAAAAGATTTCCACCCGCCGCGGCATTTAAGGAGTCTTGATCGTTGTCGTTTAAACCATTATAGAAGGTATCAACTTGAGTTAACTCCGTAAATCCATGGTGGGGACAAGCTCTAAGCATTTCCTTAAATCGTTCCCACGCTTCACTAAAAGACTCATCGAATTTTTGGGTAAAACGAGAGATTTTATTCTTTAAGTGAGTGGTCTTCGAAGGAGGGAAAAATTGATTCACGAATTTGGTAACGAGATCCTCCCAAGTCAAGATTGAATTAGGAGGTTCTTTCTCGTACCAAGTTTTAGCAGCCCCCTCAAGTGAATAAGGAAACATCATTAGCTTAATCACATCGTTTGGCACATTCCTAAATCGGAGAGTCGAGGTAATCCTTTTGAAACTATTGATATGAGCATGAGGATTTTTGTTCTCTAAACCATGAAACGGGTTCGCTTTAACCAATTGTAACAAATTCGTTTTAATCTCAAAATGATCCGCATTAATTTTTGGTAAAACGATAGCTTCTCCGTATCCTTCCGTGGGTGCTCGGAGCAGTTCTTCCATTGTACATTCCGCCATTGGTGCAACGATAGTACGAAGCTCGGGTTCGACTATGTTTGGAGCACGTCCTTTATTTCGACGTCTCAGAATGGTTACGTTTGAATTATTTGGAAAATTAGAATTTCTAGTGCGCATGCACTAAACAAACAAATGAAATGATAAAAGAAATGAGAAAAGAAAATATTTTTGTTTACCGAATAATCAACAAACTTAGGGTAACTCTCTTAAGTAAAATAAATTTTACAAAAGAGGTGCGCCTTTTTCGTAAGTGACACAAACGGTAAAAATTTTGAATCTTTGGTTCGGGAACTTATTGATGGATAATACCTCAATTGAAGGTATTATTTGTTGGTGTTCTTTTACCAACTTGGTTAATTTTTTTATTTCTTAATGAATTCACAAGAAAAATCAAAAAATTCGGAAGAGCAAATATTTTTTTATTTTTATTTTTCTTATTTAATAATCTTCTACTTATACTAGAAATAGAAAAATCTAGAAGAACAAATATTTTTAATTTTTTTTATTTTTGATTTTTCTCAAAAGCGTAACTTTCGAAGACGAAAGGTTCTCCAAATCACGATCAACAAACTTCAAACGAAAGAATCTTAATCACAAATCCCCGGCAGCGGCGCCAAAAATTGATTGCAGGTCAATTATATACGTAATAATATCCAAAGTATAGAAAATTCCAAAATTACCCTTGAGGACAAAGGTAGTAGGAAAAATCTTTACAAAAATACCACACGTTTTAACCGGTAAGTGATTACCGGGTCGTTTTCCCAAAGATTTATGAAATTGAGACCACGTTTGTTATTTGGACAATGATTTGAATTGGTTCGAAGATGATTTGTTTTCTTAAAATCTAAAAGACTAAAAGTTTGAGAAATTAAGGGACATTAAACCTAACTTTAATAATCACGGAAAATCAAACTTTAACTAAAACGCAAAAACGGGACCTAAAAACCCTAAATTTTCAAAAATAAACCTAAAATGAATTTTTTTACTTTTAACTAACCCTATACGGAAAATAGCTTGAGTAGTGAAGAATCTAAGAAAAATAAAATTGGAAAAACAGCTTATCAAATAAGCTGCGTAATAAGCAAAAACAACTTATAATACTAAAATGCTTAAAACGTATATAAATATTGTGCAAAGATATACCGGATGAGCTATTGTAGCATGATGGTTACTATGTGTGTGGAGTGGGACGAGTGTGTGTGAAAGGCTAGGTCGTGGGTTCAAGTCCCATGCCTAGCTTTTTGCATATTTTTTTTTTATTTTGAAAATTTTTAAAAACAAAGTTGTAGAAAAACTGGAAATAAGCAACTTTAATAAAAGCAACTATCTTTGAAAAGCACTAAATAAGCTAGAAAAATAGCTGAAAAGCTAACAGCTTACACTAGAAAACTAAAGGCTTTATATCTAAACTAAGGCAACTTAATAAGCTGAAAATAAGCTAAGCTTGAGCTACTAAGCTACTCCTATACTAAACTTATCCTAATAAGCTAACCTGAACAAGAAATAAGCACAAATAACAATCCATAAGCTGAAAATTTCAATAAGCACCTTTACTAACTCTAAAAACCAAACAGGCTTTAATGCAATTTTGAGCTTAATTTTCTATAAGCTACTGGATCATTATGGCAAGTAGCCCTATACTACCTTAGACCTTGACCAAAAAGCTATTTGAAAAAGCAAACAAAAGTCATTTTGAAATTCAAATAAGCAGTTAAAAAGCACTATGAAAAGACTACTTGCTACTGTTTTTGTATTTTTGGATTTTCTTTGAAAAGATAAAATAAGCTATGCCTGAACTAAATAAGCTACAAACCACTTAATTTTAACCTAATAAGCTAGTTAAGATAGAAATTAAACAAAAACTTCATGCAATAAGCTACAAATCACAAATAAGCACTTTGGTGAAACTGTTAACCCAAACAGGCCATAAGGGCACTTTTGAGCCTATTTTTCAATAAGCTAGAAGAACCTTTTAGCTTTTTGACTCATGCAGACTTAAAGTCTAGCTAAAATTCTATTAAAAACAATAATTGAAAACTATTTTGAAATTAAAATAAGCAATGAGAAAGCTATATGAAAACTATCTATTCTATTTTCTTTTTGGTTTTTCAAAGTTTAATGAAAAATGACAGAATGCTATTTTGCAGCTTACAAACAGATGACCTAATAAGCTAAATTTAACACTTTAAGCTCAGACATATGAAATATTACCTACAAACTACCTGTGCTACTAATTCTAAGTCCTAGTGACTACTTCAATCTTCTGAAAATTAAGCTAGAAAAATGCAGTTTTGCCTTTATTTGCTACTGATGCAGTTTGCACAATGAATGACTAAATCCTAAAACTAACAAGTGCATGCCTAAGATATAGTTTCTACACTCTTTAAACATTAAAACAAAAACAATGAGAGAAATTAATCTAAGTAAAACAGAATAGAGCTTATAATGCTTAATCTTACTGAATTTATACTAACAGACTTAATTATAGCTAATCTTTATAAATGAAAACTAATTTAAGCCTACAAATTACACTAAATCCTATCTTATAAACCTACAATTGAAGTTCAAATTTAGTTTTAAGAACCAAAGAGACCAATAGCAGTATTAACTTTAAGTTAATACTGTTATTCCAAACACCCCTTTAAAAATACTCAAATCCATTTTATGCTTATGAATTTCAGTTTTAATGCATAAAGCTTTATTACCAGATATTAGAGAACTAAAAACAGACCTAATGAACACATTTAAGCTAACACTTAAGCCAGATTAATAAGCTATGACACTATGCTAATATTTTTGGGTTTTTAACCGATTTTATAACAGATTAAGTAAACTAAGTATTTTAAACTACAAATCCAACACAATAAACACAATTCAACTATAATAAGCACAAATAAGCTACCTAAACATCAATAAGCAAAAATTAAGCAATATTAAGCTAATTAACAGATTTTAAGCTAAGTATTAAAGACAGAAAAGGTGAATTAAAAACATATAGAAGCCTTTGCACCAACAAGGCTAGCAAATGCTCTAAGAGCTATCAACAAGCTCCAGCTTATCAAGTGATAAGCTGGTAGGGTCCTGGAAGTCCTTCCTTAATTGACTTCCCTTCCATGTTTTAGCTGAGGTAATTTGGGGAGGTATTCAATGTAATAATGATCACTTTAAGTTTTAAAAGCTTAAATGAGAGTATATCCAGCTTATCATGACAGATTGTTTAGCTTATATGAATACAAAAGAGCTTATTAAACCATTAGTGCTTAAAAAGTGAGAAATATGAATTTACTTTTGAACATAAAGTAAACTAAGATTATATTGATATTCAAAACAGATTACAAGCTTATGAAAAAGGAAATTACATTTAAAGATAAGCTAAAATTACATGATAAAATAAATTCTATAAGCTACTCTCTATAACTATTCCCCGATAAGCTAGATACTGAAAAAGATATCCCTGTGAGTGAGGAGTGATCTCTATTTATAGGAGATGAAGAAGCTTCTAGGCCCTCAAGTCTGTTAGACGCTCCAAATGATCCTGGCCCTTCTTTGCTTCCAATCATTAGATCCCATCTTGTGTCCGTTGGATCAAAGTGTAATCACACGGATTGCCAGTGTGGTATTCTGTGTGTCAGAGTACTTGTGCTTCTTTAACAAAGGTTTAAGTGCAAAAATTTCCTTCCTTGTGTGTTTCCTTGCATCCACGTGTGTCATTCCTTTTGTCAATTCTAGCCAATGGGAGGCTTTGGTGACGTCTTCTTTTGCCACATATTTGCTTGGTACTCGAATCCTAGAGCCCTGCTGACAATTGGGATTTACCCTTTGATTTTGATGTAGGGTAAAACGAAGAAGGAGATGAACAGTAAAAACGGGCTTTCCCGCCCTTTTCTTTTATTTTTTATATCTTTATTTGACCTGTTTGTGTGTGTAGGTTTGACTTGGGCCCGGGATAAAAGAAATGGGCCACAAGTGAGGATTTGGGCTCGGTAA
>BQNB010006672.1:0-14946 GCA_026074375.1 Tanacetum coccineum | reverse complement strand
TTATAAGTCAAGCCAGACCCTAAAAGTCAAAGATTGAAATCGTCATTCAAAATTTCGAAAATTCTCGGATGTTACATTAAGAAAATGAAAGAAGCCATTACCATGACCCAGATGTTAATAAAGTAGGTAATAAAACACAATTCTGTACAAGAAACCAATAACCATAAATGAAATCTTAAGGATAGAAGGAACACCACCAACAGCAACAACAACAACTACCATAACAACAACCATAGCAATGATCACCACCAACAGCAGAATAGGAGGCAAGAAACCTTCAGGGCTTATACTGCCAACAAAGGGTTAGTGGAAACCATCCCTTGTGTAAAAGATGCACCCTATCTCACATAGGACCTTGCATTGTCAAGTGTCAGACTTGCAACAAGGTAGGTCATCAGACTAGGAACTGCAGAAACAAACGACCCTCGGACTACTAGATTAGATTCTAGTTATAACTTTTGTTAGAACCTAACCACGGGATGTGTGGTATAAATAACAACACTTGTCAAATTTTGACTATGTAAAGTATGGAAGCAAGTTGTTCATGATATAATACAGTTATAATCCCGTTATACCTCGCTGTTTTATAATACCGTCATCCAAGGTTGCACCCTGATTTTGTTAAACGTTTTGAAATTGATCTTATGCCAATTAAACTCGGTAGTTTTGACGTCATCATTAGTATGAATTGGTTATCCAAGTATCATGCTAAAGAAAGTCATCCACATCCCAATCAATGATGAAAACTTTGATTATCTAAGGCAATTGAAGTAAAACTTGACTAAACCTCATATCCTATATAAAAACCAAAAGGTATATATCCAATGGATGTCAAGTTTTCATAGCCCAAGTAATACGAAAAATGACTAGAAGACATACCAGTAGTCAGAAAATTTATAGAAATTTTTCCTGAAAATCTACATGGCCTTCCCTCAGTTCGCCAAGTAGAATTTCAAATTAATTTAATTCTAGGAGCGGCACCTATAGCCCGAGCACCTTACAGATTAGCGCCTTCAGAAATGCAGGAATTGTCAAACCAACTTCAAGAGTTAGCAGACCGAGGTTTTATCCAACCAAGTACTTCGCCTTGGGGAATTCCTGTCTTATTTGTTAAAAAGAAAGACGAATCTTTCAGAATGTGTATCGATTATCGGGAGTTGAATAAACTTACTGTAAAGAATCATTACCTATTACCCAGGATCAATGACTTACTCGACCAACTTTAAGGTTCGAGTGTTTACTCGAAAATCAACTTAAGGTCTGGTTATCATCAACTGAAAGTAAGAGATGAAGATATTTCCAAGACTGCTTTCAGAACAAGATACAGACACTATGAATTTCAAGTGATGCCATTTGGTTTAACTAACACGCCTGCTATATTCATGGATCTTATGAATCGTGTGTGTAAACCATACTTGGACAAATTCGTAACAGTGTTCATCGATGATATTCTTATCTACTCTCGTAACAAAGAAGAACACGCATATCATCTAAGAATACTTTTGGAATTACTCAGAAAGGAGGAATTGTATGCCAAATTCTCCAAGTGTGATTTTTGGATCAGTATCGTGCAATTTAATGTCTCATTATTCTTCTCATGATTTTGGAAAAATCATACCGCCAAGGAAACATCTTCTACTTAACACCGTTTTGATATCATGTTTTATGCTTAAGTAGGATGATTTATAATCATCTTATTGAAATGAATTAGGACGCTTTTTCATTTAAATAAGGAAATTATAAACCACCGGACTATAAATTTATAAATTCTCAGTTACAAGGATTGGGACGCCTCTGTTTGTAAATGACAAATTATAAATGAGTGAACTTAAGTGTATGGCATTCGTACAAACAATTCTCTTTCAATCCGTTTTGTACAAATAATTCTTTTTCGATCATTTAATCATTATCATTATTACTATCATACAAATAAGTCTCTAGACTTCTTTCTATTTGTAAATTGTTCACTCGATTATTTACAAACATCACTCCATCATTCAACTAAATCTCGGGACGAGATTTCTGTAAGGATGGGAGACTATAACAACCCGTAATTTTTATCAATGTAAATATCCATCTATTAAATTAGATGCAATGTACTATCCATCTATTAAAGTATATACCACCTTTTTACAGGGAAATTTTTCGCTTTATTCCATTATGTAACATAGTTTACATAACTAAAGTAAACAACCAATTCCAACTACAACTATGTTTACATTATGTAAACATCCTAATATGTCAAGTCTATGTTTAAATATCATTTTTACCATGTACGTTATCCATTTAACGTACCATTTACAACGTTATTCCAAAACAAGCATTATACGTTAACGTTTATTCCAAAAACCCTAATTACATGTCAAAACAAGTGTACAAATGTTCAAAGCATGTGTACAAGTTACAATGCCAAACTTTTGAATATATTTTCCCTCCTAAACCCTAGTACAACCTTCTAAAGCTTAATGTACAAGTCAATTGTGCATGAAATACAAACTAGGTCATTTTACCTCCTAAATCATGTTTATATCTTACCACCACTTTAACACAAGGCACAAACACCCAATGCACAACTCCTAAACCTAATCCCTAAATCATTCTAATCCATAATCCTAAAAACCTAATTCATCTAACCTTAAACCAAAATCATAAAACCATAGCAAACCCATTACACCTTAAACTAATTCATAGTTTTCAGATCCCGATCCGTTAATAAAACATAAGATCTGGGCAAAACCAGTAGGTTCTGGGTATTAAGTAAAAACACTATATTGTATCTCTATGTCTTGTGATCATTTTGCCAATTAAATAACCTCGATTCGACATCGGATGAATTAGTTATAGCCGAAATGGCAAAGGTGAGCAAATTCTGTACACCTGTAGTAAATTGTTGTTATCTCTATATTTTTGTATAATAACCCCTGAATATGTAAAACTAAAAGTTGTAGAAGACTCAAATATCTAATCATGCTCACTGGTTTGAGGTTGATCAGAATTACGGTTTGTAAATAGCACCCAAATTACCAGGACTGATGTTGGCTGTCTAAAAATAGCCATGTATAAACTAAATAAACACCTCAAGCTCCTCCATGACTCACCACCACCTTCATCACCATGAACTCACCACCACATCACCATCACTCTAGCACCTTACAAGCACCTCCATCACCACCTTGTCACCCAACTTGGCCACCAAGTCTCCAAAACCCCTAGTCATCACCCTAACTTCTCCATCTCCTTCCACCTTGCTACGCTATCACTCTAGCTCACAATAGTCACTCCCTAGCCTTCCTTAGTCACCCTAGTAGCTTCCATGAATCACTAATCTATAACTAAGCCACCACATCAAGCTAGAACTTGGGCACCAAGTTAGTTCTTGCCTATAAATAGTCGAACCAAAACACACACTTTTATTCATTCCAAAAACACTTCTCCACCTCAAAACTTTGCTCTAGCCTTGCACTAGCAGAAGTATAGAAGTCCCAAGGTGTGTTTAGAAACCAAGGATTCCAAGGAAGAAGCCATAGAACTCGTCTCCAAGCTACACGAACCAAAAAACCTCCATTTCAACCCATTTCAAGTTGTAAGCTTTTTCTACTCGTCCTATAAGCTTTGCTACTATTTTAGGTTGTTCATAAACTCTTAAGATCATATATAAACTCTTGTTTGAAGCCTTGAATCCTCAAACCCATGTGTTTTTTACTAAAACCCTAAAAATGACCCGTTTTGATTTTCTAACTAACGAATCCTTTTTCTAAACTTTTGATACGTTATAACATCTTATTTTAGCTTATTCTAATAAGCTATAACCTGCAAATATCATTTGGAATCCTAAAATAAGCTTGCATGGCTTTTTGGACTTGTTTTGCAAATATATTCCATGCAAGGGGTATATATCGTAACTTTCTGAAATTTATAACTAGAGGGGCTGAAAATGTCATTTTCCTAAAGTTATAACTATAAGGACCTATCTTGCCAAGTTTCAAAGTTAAAGGTTTAAATTATATATACTTTATATATAAAGGACTAAACTTGTAAAAGTTTATAAATCGAGGGTATATATTGCCATTTTTGCAAACTTAAAAATATAAAATATAATATTTTTATATAAATTATAAAAATATATATTAATATTATAAAACTCAATTTTATTAAAACCCGATACATTTATCACTATTAATCAACGATCGACGCATTATAAAACAATTACGTTATATATTTAACGTAATTTATCATCGACTAACTTTTGAAGAAACTTAAAATTTTATCGTATCACGTTACTAGGGAGCTTCATGTGAGGAGTTTCATTTGGGTATACGTTTTGACGAGTTTGCTGGATTTACGATTTAAAGTGTCCTGGCTCCTCAAACGTTTACTACATGACCTCTAAATTATGATGGCCCGAACAGTGATACAATATTTCCATAAATTAATAAATCAAAGTAATACGTTAAACTTTATAAAGTTTTGAAACATAAACCATCACACTAAGACTTGACATATTACCCAGGTTGCGTGACAAGGCCGTTACTTTCAACTGATATACTTTTGCCATCAATCAGATTTCCCTGTTAAGGTGAGTTCATAGCCTCGCATTTTAAATCTTTTGAATACTTTATAAACCCGCGAGGGGGATACATGCTTAAACCATGAATGCAAGTGTTTTTCCAACTGTATGCCAGATATATTATTGCCTAAGTACCTTCCACTGCCAATATTTCTTAATCATGAACCATTAGTCACTTGCGAGTGAACGCGAATATTGTGGATAGATCTATCGGGGTGTGACGACTCCCGTTGGTGTGCTTATACTTTTGGTACCAATAGCACTATATTTGATTATAATGGGTAACTTTGGCAAGTTACCTTTCCACGAGGACATTTGTTCCTCACTAATGTCACTAAGGTGATTTCCATGTTAACATATTGATATCATGAGCTTAGGGCAATAACACTGTTTTCTATAATAATTGTACTCATTGCAATTATTACACTTATGGGTGTATAACAACGTAACCCACTGTTATGATGACTTGTATTCAAACTGTTTAACATAAACCTATGAATTTCACTCAACCATTGTGTTGACCTTTTTAGCATGTTTATCTCAGGTAACTGAGCATCTTATGGCACGAAGTGGCACGGACTTGAAGATGGCTAAACTGTTATCATTCAAACTTTATGTTTTCATGTAGATTTTGGGACCTCCTTTTGTAAAACTCTGATATAATATTGAATGATAACTAAATTTTCAAAACGTCTATTTTGAGTCGTTTTCTATGATTATGTCTGTTGTACTATGAAGTAATACCCCAGATTAGCTTCCGCTGCTATATTTGTCAAAATGGGGGTGTTACAGGTTGATTCATTTCTTTTGTGTTTGAGCTATATAGAACCAGATATGATGATAAATATGTATAAGTTTTTATAAAACTTTGTTAATCATGTAATATTGGGTATTTGTTGAAGTATAGATTTATTTATGGGTTCCCATGCATGCATGAAGGTGTTTTATTGCGAAACGTAGACGCTTTACGTAACCAATAAAATTAAAAAGGTGAAAAGTCAATAATTATCTTCGTAATAATTATATAACACTTACTTGACGTAAACTTGTATTTGTTTGATGCCCGTTACATTAAAGGTTGATTTTTAGTTTACACGATTTAACTTAACGATAAAGTTTAAAAGTAAACGCGTAAATCCCTAAAAATAAATAATTGAGGAATGTGAAGTCGTAAAATGACCTTAAATGATGGATTGTCACAGTCTTCCCTGTTAAAAGAGCCTTGTCCACAAGGCTCAAGACTCGGCACTTGTTGAGGGTGCGGTTTTTGTGAAGAGGTGCGGATATTTCTTTCGAAATTGATCTTTACGTTCCCATGTGAACTCAGGACCTCTCCTAGAGTTCCATCGAACTTTGATAATGGGAATACGACTTTGTTTCAACCGTTTGACTTCACGATCCATGATTTCCATGGGTTCTTTGGCAAAGTGGAGCTTATCATCACTATGGATCTCATCCAACAGAATCACAAGTGATTCATCGAACAAGCACTTCTTTAAATTGGATACATGAAACGTACTATGAACCCTGCTTAATTGTTGTGGTAGTTCGAGCTTGTAAGCAACGGGTCTAACCTTTTCTAGCACCTTGAAAGGTCCAATGTTCCTAAGGTTCAACTTCTCCCATTTGTCAAAACGTATAACCTCTTTTCAAGGCGATACTTTCAACATGACCTTGTCTCCAACTTGAAATTCCAAAGGCTTATGCCTCACATCGGCGTAACTCTTTTATTGATCACGAGTGGCTTGAATTCTTTGTTAGATTTGAAGGATTTTCTCAGTTGTCTCATGAATGATTTCTGGACCGGTAAGCTGAGTATCTCCGACCTCGGCCCAACAAACAGGTGAACGACACTTACGAGCGCCTCAAATGGTGAAGCTTCAATGCTAGTATGTTAACTATTGTTGTATGAGAACTCAATTAGCGGTAAGTGTCTATCCTAACTATTCCCAAAGTCTATCATGCAAGTGCGTAACATATCTTCTAGGGTCTGAATGGTTCTTTCGGTTTGCCCATCAGTTTGTGGATGGTAAGCAGTACTCATATCCAAATGAGTGCCCAAGGCCTTCTAGAATGACCTCTATAAATTTGACATAAATCTAGCATCACGGTCACAAATGATCGAGACTGGTATTCCATGTCTCGTGACCACTTCTTTAAAGTACAGTCTTGTCAATTTGTCCATAGAGTCATTTTCCCTTATTGGTAAAAAGTGTGCAGACTTAGTAAGACGGTCTACAATCACCCAAATGGTATCATTACCACTTGACGTCCTTGGGAGCTTGGTGACAAAATCCATGGTGATATTGTTCCACATCCACTGATAGATCTCAGGTTGCACCAACAAACCATATGGTTTTTGGTGTTCAGCTTTGACCTTTAGGCATGTCAAACACTTGCTAACATAAGTGGCAATATCGGCCTTCATGTTAGGCCACCAGTATAATTTCTTCATGTCTTGGTACATCTTGTCAGAACCTGGATGAACAAAATATTTTGACTTATGGGACTCATGCATAATGAAAGTCCTTATATCACCAAAGCATGGCAACCAACTTCTGTTATTCAAACAAAGTGTTTCGTCAGCACGCGGTTCTAACTTTTCTTTTTTGGGGTTTTCTGATTCCCTTAAAGTCTCAACCAACGTACCTCCCACATCTTCAGCCTTAACGCTTTCTGGTTTTCTTGCCTTAGTCTGAGCTTCTAAAATTTGCTTAGGAAGATCCAAACCAATAGTCATAACTAAGGCTCGAACTCGTAATGGATTAATTCGTTCCTTCCTGCTCAAAGCGTCAGCCACAACATTTGCTTTTCCCAGGTGATAACGAATCTCACAATCGTAATCATTAAGCAACTCTAACCAATGACGTTGCCTCATGTTCAACTCCTTCTGATCAAGTATGTGTTGTAAACTTTTGTGATCAGTGAACATAGTGCACTTTGTTCCGTACAGATAGTGCCTTCAGATCTTTAGAGCGAACACTACTGCTCCTAACTTCAAATCATTAGTTGTATAATTCTTCTTGTAAATTTTCAGTTGTCGTGATGCATAAGCAATTACCTTATCATTTTGCATTAAGACAGCACCTAATCCTTTATGTGAGGCATCGCAATAAACAATAAAGTTCTTAGCTCCTTCAGGTAAAGCCAAGATAGGTGCGCTACACAGTTTCTGCTTCAATAACTGAAAGGCGGCTTCTTGTTTGTCACCCCAATCAAATTTGACCTTCTTCTGGGTTAGCTTGGCCATTGATTTGGCGATATTTAAAAATCCTTCAATGAATCTTCGATAATAGCCGGCAAGACCTAAAAATTGACGAATCTTTGTTGGTGTCTTAAGAGATGCCCAATCTTTAATGGACTCGATCTTGGCGGGATCCACGTGAATGCCCTTACTGTCAATCACGTGACCGAGGAACTGTACTTTGGGAATCCAAAATTCACACTTAGAAAATTTGGCATATAACTCCTTCTTCTTAAGTAACTCTAAGATTAACTTAAGATGGTCTTCATGTTCTTGCTTGCTCTTTGAGTATATCAAAATATCGTCAATAAATACAATGACAAATTTATCCAGGTATGGTTTGCACACCCGATTCATGAGGTCCATAAATACAGCCGGTGCGTTCGTCAAACCAAACGGCATAACTTGAAATTCATAACGGTCGTAACGAGTTCTAAATGCGGTCTTCGGGATGTCTTCTTCACGAACTCTCAGTTGATGATAACCCGATCTCAGGTCGATCTTCGAGTAGACACTCGACCTTTGAAGTTGATCAATAAATCGTCAATTCTTGAAAGCGGGTAACAGTTCTTCATTGTTAGCTTATTTAATTCTTGGTAATCGATGTACATCCGGAATGATCCATCCTTCTTCTTGACAAACAATACCGAAGCTCCCCAAGGTGAGAAACTGGGTCTTATGAAGCCTTTGTCAGAAAGTTCATACAGTTGATCCGACAATTCTTTCATCTCAGACGGAGCTAATAGATAAGGTGCCCGTACTACAGGTGCAGCACCAGGTACCAAATCAATTTGAAATTCCACTTGTCGGGCTGGTGGAATACCCGGCAAGTCCTTGAGAAAAACTTTAGGAAAGTCTCAAATAATTGGTACGTCTTCAAGTCGCTTCTCCTCTGACTTGTCTTCAGCCTTCTTTACGGTAATATGTGCCAAAAAGACATGACATCCTTTTAGTAGATACTTTTGAGTTTTGGTGCACGAGATGATGTTTAATTGAGACTCGTGTCCGTTGTTGCTTTCGTTGCCATGAACAATTAAGATTTCATTCCCAAAGGGAATACGAACAATTTTCTCATCACAAACGATTACGACATGATATTTTGTTAACCAGTCCATATCAATTATGACATCAAAGCTACCGAGCTCTACAGGCATTAAATCGATGTTGAATGGATGATTCAGAAAGTTTATTGTACAACCCCGTATGATAGTATTAACCTCAATTATTTTGCCGTCAGCTAACTCAACATCATAACCATGGTCTAGTGTAGTTGGGATGATATTAAGTAGTGAACTAAATGTAGTAGATACGAAACTCCTATCGGCACCAGTATCAAATAAAATCAAAGCATAACGGTTGTTTAAGAGGAACATACCCGTAACGACATTAGAGTTCGGGTTTGTCCATACAGTGCCCACGGCATAAGCCCTTGCCACAGCATTACCATTTCCAGCTTGATTTCCCTGAGTCTTGTTCTTTACCTTCGGGCAATCCCTCTTGTAATGCCCCTGAACTCCACACTCAAAGCAAGTGCCAACCCTCTGATTTGTCCCAGAGTTTCTTTGGTTGTTAGCATTAGCATTAGCAGTAGGACTCCTACATTCACGGGCCAGATGGCCAACTTTCTTGCAATTGTTGCACCTTGGTGCACACTGCCCATCGCGATGGTAGTTGCATTTAGGGCACAGAGGTTTAGATCCTCCGTACACTTTCTTCTCACCAGGCCCAGCAGTGTAGTCCCTGGCAACATTCTGCTTCATAAAGGGTTGTTTTTGAATCTGGTTGTTTCTTGAGTTTTCTTTTTTTTGGGTAAAAGGGACAAACCTCGGTAAAATATATTACACCAAAAAACGATGAAGTACAATCGGATGTAGGTGAAGTCCTAACATCTCGGCCCATTACATAGGCTACAACCAGCACATAAACAATGTGTAACAACCAATTTCCCTACACAAGAGTGACATGCCACTCTTATGACTACCAAATAAGTTGAAAAAAATACATATAAAAAAATTACAATGTCATCTTTTCCAACCTATAGAACCAAAAAGCAATCCTTCCGTCACAAGATAAAAAATTCTGAGTGGACGTACTAAACCGCTACTACCAATCCCGAACCATCTGATGCAACTAAATGCATGCATGATCCAAAGCCATACAACCAAAAATGCATGATACGTTAGTTGTATTACACATGTGCCCAACATGAAATTAGACCACATGACAACCTATGATACAATCACATAATTAAAAAACATTATCTATAAACAGATAACATTAACTTGCAAATTTTACTCCGTGAATGTAGCATGAAACAAGCACCATGTTAATCACCACACGTGACCTCCACATGATACTAATTCTCAATCGTACCCTAACCAGATTTAGGGTTTCAATCCTTCCATTCTCCCTGAACCCACTGACCCACGTAACCACCATACGGACTAGTAACATCACGTAACATTTAACCTAATACAAGCACCACTGGATCCCTTTAAGAACATAAGATTCCTGTTATCATGAATTGTAACCCTAAATAGATTACACTTGATCACGAACGAGTAACAAACTTGTAACAACCCTGAGCGGGCTGGATCGCGTTATCACCAGCATGATACATGAACAGCTCAATGTAACCATGGCAACAAATCGAGCACCCAAGATGGACCATCGAACCCTAGAGATCTTCAGTCATTACAGAACCATAGCAAAGTATAGTTCACCCGATTCAATGTCAGGAATCTGTTCCAAAAAATAAACACGCTCAAGAACACGACTGCTCTCAACCCAAACGATCAGAAAGATAATACAATATGCACATAGATCGCATCAAAACAAACCCATCTCGATCGAACCAAATAAGCATATAGATCAAGAATAACATAACCGCTCGGCCCCAAAAGATAAATCAATGAACGAAACCCTAATACACATATTAGGTTTAGGGTAGCGGCTATGAGAAGAAACCAAGATTAACATCTTGGATCTGAAGGTCACAACAATCAATCATAAGAACCCTAAAGAATAGAATAGTACGCGAAACCCTAGAAAGGGTTAGGATTACATTCATGATACAGCGCGACAAATGAAGAGACGATTCCACAACAATATCATAACAAGAAAAGCGTACCCACCCTACCTCATGAATAAAAAACATCTTTAACCGATTGCATACCCTTAAAAGAAATAGTTAGATTTATAAATCTGTATGAAAATACAAACATATGAAATCGTAAGAATTCTTAAGGGCAGAGAGGCGGTTAAAAAAATTTGATCAGAAAAAAGGAGGAGGGGTGGCCAGAAATCGCCCCTTGAGTTGTCATCAAGCTTCCTTTTGTTTTTAGCTTGACGGTCAGTAAAAGTGTAGATCTTTTGATCCATCAGTTCAGTAGCAAACTAAATTGCATCTTGTATTGTCTTAGGCTTAGATGCCATCACACTTCCTGAATCATGTCGGGAAGTCCACCGACATATTTTTCTACCATATCAGACACCTCGAGAAACATCCTTCCGCACAACAAGGCCAACTCTTGAAAGCGTTGGGTATAGCTTACCACATCAGTACCCTTCACCTTCAAATTCCAAATCTCAATCTATAATTTCTTGATCTTACCTCTTGGACAGTATTTGTCAGTTATCATTTTCATGAGTGTTTTCCACGGCATGCCATAAGCAGCATCGTGACCAACAATTTTAATGTGGGAGTTCCACCACGTCAAAGCATTTCCAAGTAAAGTACATGTGGCATACTTGACTTGATTTCCAATTGTGCAGTTGCTTATATGAAAAACTGATTCCATCCTCTCGAAGCATTGAGTCAACCCAACAACTCCTTCAGTACCATTGAAATTAAGGGGTTTGCATTTCAAGAAGTCGTTGTACATGCACTCATGAACAGCTCACTTTGTCCTTCTGTTACCAGTTCTCGAATCATGGCTGTCATCTTCATTTATGCTTTTGTTTGCTTCATGTTGCGCCAATGCGTCAGCTACACTTCGAGCGACCAATGCCTTAATGGTGGCATCAGACATAGGGGTGGTGGTTGTGGTGGTTCTCTTTGGCGGCATTTTCTTCAAAATCACAAGAAAATATAATACATGTTAGATTTAATACAATCATAAATGCGACATGACATATGCACAATGAATAAAATAGGATCACAATACATAACGAGATATGTAACCGAATCGAGATCGAAATGACATAATACATCATCATCATATATAACTTTGAAAACATACATGATAGTTTTGATATAGAAATGAAAAATACAAGTCCTACGGACATGCTAGCTGGGAATAACCCATAATACTTAGCAAGCTACATGATAGCTAAATGATGACAAAAGATCCCTACAACCTACTAGCTGGGAGTTACCCATAAAACTTAGCAGGCTATACATGATAGCTAACAAATGGTACAATACTAACAGCTACTACCAGCATCAGCTGGTCTATCCTGAGGTCCTGCCTCTGCAGTGCGCACTAGCTCTCTGAACGTGTCGTGCTCGTGCTGAATGTGGCTCGTTAGTCTGTCCTCATATCTAATCATCTGCCTTTGTAGTACATCGACATCCCTCTGTAAATCTCTAATATGGGCCTCCATGTCTTGGCTTCTGCTCTCAAAGTGAGCTCATGCCCGACGAGCATCAGCAGCCTCACGCTCATAAGAAGCAGCCATTGAGCGAAAGTATCTCCTCTCTCTCGTCAATAAAGAAACCTGAGCTCTCAGCAAAACTCGGTTATCCTGTGCGTCCTCATAATGCACATAGAGCTCATGAGTATCCTCAGCAAGAGTAGTGGCAAGATCTGTCACTCTCTGGTTGACCGCCTCTAAGGTGGTTGGTGTTGTCTCCTCCATATCCTCAACCATATCATCCCAAACATCCATAATCCCATATCCAACATCTCTATTCATGGGACGTCCAAGGGTGGCATCTATTGTACAACAAAACCATAATCAGTAGCATGAGTAACATCTAATCCAGGCTGTCTAGCAGCAGCAACTGCTAAATTCTCCCCCACCTCAAACCTAGGAGCGGGAATAGTCAAACACAACCTCTTCTGAGGTGGCACATCAGCCTCGGGGACATCCTCCCTACAGTCAGTAGCAGGTAATAGTAAAGGTAATAATGGTATAGATAATGGTAGTAGTGATGCAGCTCTCGATCGAATCATGGTTGCCCTGTAGCCTAGTGGAGCCTTAGCATAGGTAGGGCTAGTATGGGTAAGTAGTGATGGTAAAGGTAATGGTGGTGAGGGAATCTGGGGGAGTGGATATGATAGTGAAGTAAGTGGAGATGGTGGTGGTGATAAAGGTGTAGGTGCAGAAGCATACTCAGCGATAAGTGCCTCAGCAGATGCTGCCATCGGTGTCTGTGGTCGAACAAATATCCTAGCCTTGCGAAGTCTAGGAGGTGGTGGTGTGGGTGCAGACTCGTGTGTCTCAAATGCCTCTGTATTCTCAGTTGAGGGGACAAGGTCATCAATAGGTACGATAGAAGATTCGACCAAAGCTAGATGTTCCTACTCCTATTCGTCATCATCCTCTTTCTCATCCTCGTCATCAGCATCATCCCCGGAGAACTCCTCCTCCTCTTCATATCCTCCATCGGCATGATAGTTAGCAAGATCCTCCTTAGGGTCATCCTCCGGATCCACTTCTGGATCCTCCTCAAGGTCTGAGTCAGCAATGTAGCTCGGTGATAGGGCTATTGGTGAAGCATTAGCAGATAAAGGCTGATCCTCAATAGGGATCTCATCGTCCAATAGGGCTACATACTTTGGATACTCAGGACCAGGTACATAGTCCGGTGATGGTGGGTGCTCTGGACCAGACACGCAGTCCGATGATGGTGGTGCCTGCGGTGCGGCCTCTAGAGACTGCGGCTCTGCATCAGATACCCACCGAAATCTCCATGGCTCTAAATCAGTATATACAGACATAATATATATATAAATAAGACCAATGGTATATGAGTTTGACGACATGACTGAATCTGTAACAACCCAAAAAGAGTATATATAAGTATATATATAAGACCAGTAGTAATATACGTAATATAATATAAACACGTATATTAATCATGAAAGCATCTAGTATAACCAACTAATGCAAACAAATAGTGTATATATGTCCCGTGAAAAACTTTTGTATGATGCAATGTTTATGAAAGACGGTTATAGTCCAAGTAAGATATTTGACCTGGTTCTCTATAACCTTGGCTCTAGATACCAATCTGTAACACCCCCAAATTGGGTCGCAGCAGAATAAGGGTCCGGGAGTGTTACTTCATATATCAATAGCACAAGATATGAGGATGACCTCTAAATGAGTCGTTTGAAAATGATTCATTGGATTTAATGAAATTGTTTGGTATAAAAGCTCACAGCTTAACTTGTTCATTCTTGAAAATGTAAAGATTTTAATACATAACAAATATCCCTAAAATGTAATGCACACAAATCTTTATAGTAATGTGACTCCAAAATGATGATCACCAATGTATCCTTATTTCTTGTACCCTATTGACCTAAGAAAAACATGCTTTAAAACGTCAACATAATGTTGGTGAATTCACAGGTTTAATTACATTTCCCTAAGCTCATGACACTGAAGCTCGACATGTATGAATTGCAATATAAATTGGTGATGAATCAAATAACATTACATTTATACCATCATTTATCCCAAATAAGTTATCTACTTTTATATAATTATTGCAAGAATTTGTACTTAATTGCTTAAAAGTGTTATTTGCAGTAATTAAGGAGTGATTTGTGAAGACATGCTAAAAGGCGCATATTTTGGAGCTAAAACGATGATATTTGAAGATTGCTTAATTCTGCCCAATACGCCGTATCCACAAAAAGAGATACATCGTATCAACGCCAACTCTTCACAAGAAAACATGTACAAACAATTCCCAATACGGCGTATCACTCTTCTACCATACGCCGTATCCAGCTGGATAAACATTCAAAGATATGAAGATAATTATAATTTAGGAATGAATATTTGATTGATTATAAACTTTGTGCGCACTCCAAGAAAAACACCCTAATACGCCGTATTGACCTAGCTCAATACGGCGTATCCAGTCTTTTTCAGACACTATAAATAGAAGACTCAAAAA
>BQNB010006671.1:50345-96586 GCA_026074375.1 Tanacetum coccineum | reverse complement strand
ACCTAATGAACCCCCAAGGTAAGGATCTTTACTTTTCTTATCAAATCTGAGTCTAGGATTCTATTTCCGCACTCAAAAATTAAAAATTTTCTGGAATTTTCATCACGCTTCTATATGTATCCATACTATGTACTATTATGTATGCACTTGCATCATCAAAGGATTTTCCTTGTTTCATTCAGAACCCAAAAGAGAATAAAAACTTCTCACGACTAGGACTTACATAAAAAATTTCTCTTGCATTAATTAATAGAAAGCAAAAACATTTTTAGTCATGCATCACGACATATGTCTCTTGAATGCTAAAGGGAATACATAATTATATGTATTTTCGGGTACATTCAGCCGAAGCAACATTAAATTAAGGAGACTTTGGGTTATCTCATTATTATATTTTCCTTTTGAGTCGAGATAACCGTACCTTCACATTATTTACATATAGACACACACTAGAAATCTCTCTAAAATTAATTTGAGATCATCCACTTTGTTGGAAACAAAAACCGATAACATCTTTTTGCATTGCCTTCACCTTCCTAATTTTTTTTTTCTTTCGGCTTTCATCAGACCCCCAGTACCCTTCTCTAACGAAGGATGATACCCAGTTGAGAGGGTACCGGCAGAACCGGGTGATCAGAAGACTATTCATATGATTTTTTAAACTTCGCATCTCATTTTTCCCTCCATTCTCAACATATTTCCTACTTGTAGACTATAGAGTTTAACTTTTAGGAGATTAAGACCAAATCTAATCATTGGATTTTGCCCAGTTCAGAAGAAAATGCATTTAATGTCCTCATGAGCTCTTCTATAAATAGCCATCTTGTCAAACACTTCTCTATCTCAATTTCCTGCATTCTCTTGATCATTACCATGCCAAAATCCAACAATGGCAAGAAATACAAGTCTTTCAAAAGAACGGCCTGAATTAGTGTCCGTGGATGTTGTTTTGTCAATCCACCATCCGCTTCTCCACCTTATCAACACTTTTATCCTCCTATCGACTATCAAACGACACCACCTTTGACTCCTTTTGAGTCACCACCAACCTTTCCTGTAGCTCCATCAGGATTTTCTCCATCTTAACTCTTGACCACTCCTAAAACAACTCCACCTCCGTTGAACTCTCCACCTCTGACACCATCTCAACCTTCCAAACAAACATCTCCTTTAGCTATTAACTTAGAGTCCATTTAGCTCATTTTCTTCACACCTCCCACATCTCCTAACCTTTTTTTGATTCACTCGAAGATCTCCTACCTCAGACCACCAACCCGCCACCTCTACAACCTTCGTTCGATTCTATCAAGCGTTTGGAAAATCAACCACCACCGGTCCTCGATGTTATGGAACCTTCTCTTCTACCTTTGTCACCTCAACTTCCGCCGCCCTCTCAGCCGATGTGGTCAAACAATGTTTTACCTCCTCTCACTCACGAGATGTTTTGTGAGTATTGTTAAAGGACGCAAGTGATCGTCAATGATCTTCGTGATGAAATGAGGTTCATCCTCAATCACATTCTCGAGCGCCTCACCACCCTCACCCACCAAAACTCCCCATAGGATATTTTGGTGTAGAAAATAAAATTAATATTTTACTTTTAAAGTTTTAGTTTTTAGTTTAAAGAACTTATCTTTGTTCTTAGTTTTTCCTATTTTTGTAAGTGACATAATGTCACAAAAATAGTTGAACCTTTTATTACAAGGAGTATATGTTCTACACTTGCTTGTGTTGTGGATTGTATTTATGCTTCTAGTACTTGTTTTATATTTTTGACTATGTTTTCACTAACCAATCTCAAAAGTTAACTTTCTGACTTTCTGCACATGAGTCGGTACCCTTCGTTAACAAAGGACGGTACCTTTTTGAAAAGGAACTGCCAGAACCGGCTTCACAGTAGACAGTTTTCCACTTCATTCTAACACTTGTGTTGTAGGTACTCTCGAAACAAGGGGGATTTTATTCATGTTATTTTATCACTAACACTTTATTTTGTAGTATTGAATCCAATTGGATACCTTGACACCCTCATTTGGGGGACCATTCATCAAGGGGGAGTATTACATTCGATTCTCTCCGGATTGATTCTCATTGTTGCATTTGATTCTCTTCGGATCGACCCTCATCTAAATTATAGCATTCAATTCTCTTCAAATCGATACTTATATATTGCATACATTATTGCATCTTTTGTTAGTTTTCCTTCAACACTCTTTTTGTTTCGACAAAAAGGGGAGAATGAAGTAAAAGACTCCAATTTAAAACTTCTTCTACTATTTACTTCCAATAATTTTATGTTTTGTCATCAACAAAAATGGGGAGATTGTTAATACAAATAAGTCATAAAAACGTTTATTTCTATTTTATAATCTTCTTATGTTTTGTTGATAACAATTTAAAATCATTACAAGTAGTAAAAATTAGCATGCACAAGTTTCTTACATATAGTCTTCCTAACTTACAATTACATATCACACATCAAAAATACATATTATACATATTTACTTATACTTTCATTTTTATGTAAATATTATTTACATTTTTTACATCATAGTTGTCATCATCATCTCTTCATATCTTGAACAAATCCTACAAAGATTACACAAGATCATTTGATATTTGGCAATCAAAATTTGGATTTACATGTCAAATAGTCGGTACCCTTGATTTACACTGGTCAGTACCCTTCTAGGAAGGTACCGCGAGAACCGATGAATAGTAAAAGTTCGGCACCATTAATTTACACTGGTCAGTACCATTCTAAGAAGGTACCGTAAGAACTGGTGAATAATGCAGGAATTTGCCTATAAATACCAAGTTATTTCTCATGTTTTACTCACCCATTCTTCTCATATCTCTATAATATTCTGAAATATCCCTCTAACTTTCAGATCTAGCATTTTCCATTTATCATTTGTAGGTAATTTTCTTACTAGAAGAAATTGCCAATATTGCATATGAGATGATCAAGATCAAGTCACATTGTTGCTAGTCTCCCACATCATATCAAGATCATATTGTTGATTCTTTTATATCCTTCCATTCATTATAAATCATTCATCCTTGTAAGATTTGATAGTTTTGGGTTGATTCTACCTTTGTTAGAATCTGGTATTTAGCTTTGTACCATAAAGAGGGTGTAAGCAATGTAGTGAGGCTTCTCCGCCGGATAAAGAAGATTGGTGACTAGTGTTTTACAAACTCTCAACTAGGTGACTAGGGAGTGGAGTAGGGCAAGGAAGGTGTCCTTGTAGATAACCACGAAGGATTAAACAAAAAAGAACCAACTGGTTTTACATTAATATGTTGTATCTATCAAGAAGATACGGCGTATCCGTGCCTACACTTCACAGATAACCACGAAGGATTGAAGACCTAATACGCCTTATCTATGAGCCTTTATACTCCGTATTCAAGGTTTATTAAACACTAGAAGATTCTAAAAGATATCAAACGTGGTTCTTACTCCAAGAAATCCCCAATACGCTGTATCTTACATCGCTTGATAGGGCGTATCGACCTGTTTCCAGACTCTATAAATAGAAGACCCTAAACTTAATTTTAGGTATGCAAGTGAAACCCTAAACCAACAAGTCGACCAAGAGACGAATAAAGGAGCATAAAAGGTCAGAAAAGAGCCTCAAGATAATAGGAAAACTCTTGTAATCTTTGCGTAACCAAATACGCGTTCGGTTAAGGTTTCTTTTCTTTAATCGTTCATATATGAAACCGTGTTTATTTTTACAATGACTATCGGTTGATACCTTTAGGTATCAGCTATGTTTATAAAGGTTTAATGTTTGGTTTGTTTATCTCGATTGCTTAATTTATCGTTGATTGCTTGTTTATGTTTATCAATTTATACTTGTTTATGTGCTTAAGTATGCGACCTATCATTCGACTGGGTCTAGTCCTACATATTTAATGCGCTGCAACTTCGGTGTTGTTTGGGCGTAGGCTAAGAATCTAGGATAGCTCTCTATAGGATCATAAATATTGACCTGTCTTTGCCTTTAGTTTAGTGAGCTTAGTTGGACCAGCAGGTGACCTTGGGATCAATAAGTACGTTCTTATTCCATTGGTAAGGACTCGGACAGTGGACTACTAGTATATAAAGAGTCGTTAAGTAGTAAGTAGGTAAAGTATCTATGAGCTAGGGTTTAACAAGATCACCATTGCTTTTATCCCTAAGATAGATTATAATCAGCAAATAAGGATGCTTTATGCGGATGCGTTTAATTGTGACAGAATTTTACGTGTCTAGGTTTAAGGAAGAAGTACCGCCTTAATCTTAAGAATGATATGCCACCTCGAGATAAGGAATCATTGCACTAAATAAACAAACCAACGTTCTAATCGGATTAATGATGGTTAATACAGTTTTCTTATATTTAGCTCAACTGCTCTTTTATCTTCTGTTAATTTGCTTGCGTGTGTTTTAGTGTCTTGAATTGGTTTTAGTCACCACTAAACCCGTGTCAGTCTCTCAGGCTGAAAACCCCTCTTATCCATTAGATTTAAGATTGACATAGGTTTAGCATAAGTTTAGCATAGATTAGACTAACTTAGATTAGAAAAACCAAAGTATTAATAAATTGAAAGTGTTTCTCACTATTAGTGATCGACACCCTACTTACCACGAAACTACCACCGACCGGTTACACTGCCCGTTAAAGTGTTGTTTTTGGTTAAGTCGGCAAAATATAAATTTAAAACTTGAATCATGAAATTAACACCACACAACGACACAATCAGACGTTCAAAACGTATAAAATGTGTAAAAACATATAACGCAAATGAAAACGGTTAAAAAACAGACGAAAATGTATAAAACGAACGAAACGTACAAACGTATAAAAATGAATGAAGATGGATAAAACGGACGAAAACAAATAAAATCGGACAAAACATATACAAATGGACGAAAACTTAAAAAAACGTATAAAAATGGATGACATTGGACGAAAACGGATAAAAATAGACGAAAACAGATTAAAACAGACGAAAACTTACAAAAACATATGAAACGTATGAAAACGGTTAAAAACATACGAAATAGGATAAAACATACGAAAACGGATAAAAAGAGACGAAAACATATAAAAATGGGCGAAAATGTATAAAATGAGTTGAAAATGAATAAAAACTGACGAAAACGTATAAAAACGGACGAAAACGGATAAAAACAGACAAAAACATATAATAATGGGCGAAAACGTGCAAAACGGATTAGAATGTGCAAAAGCGGATAAAAACGTACAAAACTGAAAGTCCCAATTAACACGTCTTATAGGAAATATACAACACTAATCTAAACAATTAACACAAGTTATAACTTTTCAATCGTGTAATGCTTTATTGATATAAATCAAAGTATTACAAAGTGTTATGGATCACACTTGTTGGATGACAATGTAAGATTACCCTTTGAACAAGTAAACTTGACACATTATCAAGTTTACAAGCGAACTTGTATAGACCCGTTGATAGGATCAGATGACTCTCTTATAAGTGAGACAAAGTAGTAAATTGACTATAATAACGACACCAATATAAGTGATAACATTTACTACTTAAGACATTCTCTGTTTATAGTGATACGAGGTTGCTTCCTTAGTGGAGGTAGGTGGGACGTGTCAAGAATCCTGTAGTGAAAGTACATTTGTATTTAATGCACGTCCATTCTTGGAAATATTCCGCCCATACTTTTGTAAACAGTTATGCCAACTGTTCACTTATTTCACCAACTCGTACTTAGGTAGGCTTTAATTCGAAAGACAATTTGTCCTGTCATTTTGCTTTATCGAATTATCCCGCCTAAACTTCACTTAAAGATAATTACAAGTTCAACTTGTTTATCTTCAAAGGGTAACAAGATCATCAGGGTATTGCCACCCTGACTCTTTTCAAAACCTTCAGCGTATTTCGTCTACATACCAGCTAATATCCATCTCAGCTGACGAGTATGTCTTCAAGTAATCTTCGACTTCCTTGACGATGTCTCAGACTTGAATACGTCTGAGGTTGCTCGCTCAAGCTATGCTTCAGCAAGTCCTTTTATTGCTCGCTGATGTCCATTAGCGAGTCTTCAATTCTTAGCCTAATTTCTGTTTAAATCTAGGCAGAGACAATTGGGCACTCATTTGGCCCAACAAAAACGATTTAAAAGCGTATGATAACGTATAAAAACGGACTAAAATGGATTAAATCAGACGAAAACGTATAAACAGACGAAAACGTACAAAAATGTAAAATAACGGATAAAAACGTATAAACAAGAAATTTAGAACATTTGCCCACCGGGTTTTATTTTGTTAGAGAAAAAAAATAAAGAAGGGTAAAATGAGATTTTATGTTTTTCTATATAAAATTGGAAAAGGAGAATTTCTTTTTTTTTTTGTGAAAAATATTGGAAAAAAGTTCGACTAAACAGGTTTTTAGTTTTCTCATTTTCATATGAAAAATGAGATATTTTTTCCCAACTAAACACACCCTAAAGTTTTATTAATTCCCCATCCGTTTTTAAGTTTTTCATTCACAAATTTGACACATATTTTTGTAGTACATTTTATAATTAGATGAAAATTTAATAGTTTGACCAAACTAAGATTCAATTTTGAATTTTATTGGCTAATTACATTGCTCTATTTTTTTATATTTTTTAACGGCAAATTGTGGCTACATGACCCCTAGCCCAGAAGGCGTAGCGAGCTCATACAATCAGGTTGGGTTCAGCCCAGAAGGCAATGACACACTTCTTTTTACGCACGCGGAAGGAAATCCCTATCGCCCTAGACAAGACTCGAACTTGAGACCTTGCCTAGGAGGGTAAAACCTCCATACCATTAGACCAGAGGCCCGTTTGTTACATTGCTCTATTTTGACACATGTTCAAATAAAGTAATCTGATTTGTTCAATTTTTTTAATACGATTCTTTTGACAAAACTGCTCCGAAAAATGTACTTTTATCATATAAAATGATTGTTGCGGGAGTGAGAGTGAGACTAGTGATACGACCGTAGCTTTAGACCTATATAGTCAAAGAAAGACATATCTGTGCAAAGAAAAAAGATGAAACATGTTTTGTGGTTTTCTGAGAACTTCTTGGCCGTTAATGACGGACGTACGGGCGTGGTTGTGGAAACTTGGTTCCGTGCCTCACTTCTTGTTATGTTTGCATCTCACTTGCTCAAGTCAAGGCGATAAAGCTCAAGTGTTGTGTTTGCATCTCACTGTATGTTATGGTTCATAGATTAGTCTAATGTTTCAAAGGTCCATGTGTAATTTTCAAGCTTAAGTGTATCATCACAAATGAGGGATATTCTTGATCTCGTTATCAATATATTAATTTATTACCGCCTTAAGTAAAATGAAATTAATGCATTTAACCAATATCATTTTGCTCAAAGGACACGATAAACAAGCATATGAAGGAACACCTCTATATCCGGAAAGTATTAACCTACAAGCACCAATTATGATTCTTGCTACGCCAAAAGAAAACAATGGTCATATGCAAACTGTTTGCTGATAATGAATGATGAATCTTGTAAGCAAAATTATTATTTTCTTTTCTTCCTCGAAAAAAAAAAATCTGTACCCCTACTAATTATGGTTTCCTAGGCCGGATGATAAAGGGCGACAAAGTCACTTAACACGTCAGCGTCACATCAGCTTTCTCTCTCAAACTTTATAACCCACTACAACTCATTTTTCAACCGTAATAACAATTCACCTTTCAACTAAAACTCACATTTCATTAAAATACCCACTTTATATAAAATATACCCCACTAAATACCCACACACACTCACAACCATCTAAAACACACAATTTAAAAGACATTAAATAAAAACTAAGAGGCCCACATTAAATAACTAAATAGGAGAGTTCTCACTCGTAATTAATCCATAACTCAACGACCAAAATCACAAAAAGTGAAGTCACTTTAGGGGGGGGCAAGAACTCGAGCGTGAGTTTTAACATTCACGGTGAGTTCCCTCTTTATAAGTCCATCTTAAAAAAATGTCTAGTTTTTATTTAGAACAATTATTTATCTGATTGTGTTGTTATGATTATGAAAATGAAATAAAAAAGTGTTGATTTTCACCCATATTAAACACCGTCTGATTTTTAAACGTGAATGTTATAATCACTTGTTGATTAAAGAAAAACTTTGATAGTTTCAACACGCGAATGAGATAGGAATAAACACGTGTGGTGCCTCTTCGATCTGACATCATTTGGTTGGTGCAAAACGGATGCTCATTCCACGGACTTCGGTCCGAAGATCCAAACCAACACCTTAAGGATTTCTGAAACTAGTAGACGCACTTGACCTTAACGGTGACAATAGGGAAAGAACGCGTCTGCGTTTATTTCAATTTTCCCTTCGAGATCAAGCTAGCAATTGGCTTGAACGTCTCCCCGCAGGATCCATTTCCACTTGGGAGGATATTACCACTCGTTTCCTTGCTCATTTCTTCCCACCGGGAAGGACTTTTAAACTTTGCAACGACATCTTAATGTTCCAACAACACCAAGGTGAATCTCTATCTGAAGCATGGACTCGTTTCAAGGGTTTACTCCAAAAAGTCCCTCATCGTGTCATTGATCTTTGGCTCAAAATCCTAATTTTCTATGACCATGTCAACCCCATCACAAGGTGAACCATCAATCAAGCGGTCGGTGGTAAGTTACGTGATAAAAATGACGAAGAATCATGGACATTATTGGAGGATTTCGCCCTCTATGACAACGAAAGTTGGAATGACCCAAGAGACTTTGCTAAACCGGTCAAGGCTATCTCTATGCCTCAATATGTCCCGAGTACATCCGATCGTCGTCTCATCGAGCTCGAGAATCAAGTACAATGCTTGATGGAAGCTCACCTTGTTCCTAATCAACCCGTCCAAGTGAACAAAATCGCTTCTTCATGTGAGATTTGTAGCGGTCTTCACGACACTCAATATTGCATGGAAAATCCCGAGCAAGCTTTTGTTGAATATGCATCCTCGCGTACCGACGAAACGGGAGGTAAGTGGTACACTTTTAAACCAGACAAAACAATCTTGGCGACACATACAATCCACATGGAAAAGTCACACAAACCTTAGGCGGAGACAACCCTAAAATTCCCAAAATAATTTTTCAAACCCACCTAATCGATTCTAATCAAATGGTTCATACCCGAACCGGCCCTTCAACAACAATTCCTAAAATTTCGACCAATCAAATCTTGAAGGATTAATGTCTAATTTTATGGCATCTCAAGACGCTAAGATATCTAGGTTTGAAGCCCATTTCAAACAATACCAAAACTAGATGACTAATAAATTGGATACATTCTTGAAGGCATTTAATGACCAAATGACGGAGCTCTCCCAAGTAGGGGAGAGCAAAAAAAACCGAAAAACTAAAACCAAACCGAAAACCGAAAAAAACAAACCGAAAAACCGACCAAAACTAGAAACCGATGGTTCGGTTTTTACTTTTTCAGAAACCAAAAAATTTCGGTTCGTTTTCGGTTTTCGTCCAAAAACCGAACCGTAAAAACCGAACCGAACCGAACCACTTTTATTATATAATATATAATTTATATAATATAAACAAATAAATAAAAAAATAATATTTTAAATTTATATTCATTTTGTCGGTGAAATTAGAATATATTTATCTTAACGTTTATATGCGTGTTTGTCATGTACGTATGTTTATTTGACAATATATCTTTTCATACGTGACAATGATCATATTATGTGTATGTTCATTTGCATGTGTGTGTGTTTTATTTATATGTGTGTAATTGTAGAAATTTAGGATAAACATTATTAGGCTCAGATTGACAAAAAAAGTAAAGAAGAATAACCGATTTTCAACATAAAACAAATTTTTTGGTATAAATTGGCCACACCCAGATATAAACGGTTTAAAACCAAAAAAACCGAAAAACAAACCGGAACCGATAATAAACCGAAAAACCGAACCGCCAAAAACCGAACAATTTCGGTTAATGGTTTTATAAAAACCGAATATTTCGGTTTTAGCCAAAACTGACCCAAACCGAACCGTGCACACCCCTACTCCCAAGTGACACGATAAAGAACCTAAAGTTGAACCCGAATTCGACCTCGTCTGCTCGTTCTTATCCAATAGGGGATCCTCAAGGTTCCTCCAACTCTATCAAATCGGTCAATGTCATCCAAACGTGTTTCAATTCAACCACAAACGTTTAAAAGGACCAACTCTAAGTTAACACTTTAACGGTCAATGAAATTGAAACACCAAACCCAAAAGAACCCGAAAAAGCTATCGAAGATGAGTTCGCGGACTTGCATCTCAACTTACCGGTTTTTGAAGTTCTAGCTCATGTTACGATTTATGACGCTCTCCTAGACAAACACATAGTGAGTTTAGAACTAGGAAAAAATGGGTCTGAATACATTCAAAGTATAGCACCGGAGAAAATGAAGGATCCTGGATTATTCATCTTACCTTGTAGACTAGGGGACTCCAAGCCTTTTGATACCCTGGCCGATTTAGGGTCATGTGGGAATTTAATCCCATTCTGCCTCTTCAAAAAGCTTAAGATAGGGCTATTAGAAGAAACCGACGATGTCCTAGGATTAACGGGTGGAACTAAGTCGAACCCTGTAGGAATCGTGAAAATTGTTGAGGTTCATGTAGGAAAATTAAAACTATTTGAGGATTTTCACGTAATAGATATGGAAAAGGAACCTACTTGCCCTTTGCTAGTAGGAAAAGGATTTTTAGCAACCGCCAATGCCGTAATCGATTGTAAAAAAGCCAAAATAGCGATAGAAGAAGGACTTACTAGGTCAATATTCGGAATTAGATAACTTGACTTTGGTGATGATAATGTGCCTTACTAGACTACCATAGGAAAACGCGAATCATATAAACCACGAACTAGTAAAGATGGAATAGGTGCCCGACCCCATACTATGCGAAAAGAGATTTTTGAGATAACCATGTTCCCAGAGAATGGGACATAGCTAGGGATGCCGAGGTTAACCCGTTTAAAGATGTTTTAGTGTTTAGGAAGATGGTAGAGTTCTTAGGAGCCATACCCATTGATTTGAAGGGGAATATGTGGGAATCAGGAAATTTAGTTAAGAATAATATTGATTGGAATAGACCACCTAAAGATAGAGATGGTGCTTGGCACATTAGGATTGAATTAATAGACCCCGATGGAGAAAAGTTTGATAGGCCATTTCAATCAATTCCGACAACTAGGAAACTTTCGCTAAAAGAAAATCCAAGTGATATCCTAAACTTGGATCATTTTCATGATTCCTAGTAAAAGCCATTCCGAGTATAGCTAAAATACTCTCTAATAAACAAAAGCGCTTATTGGGAGGCAACCCAATCTTTTAATTTCCGCATTTTAGGTGTGTCATGTGTTTTAATTCTTTATTGTTTATTATTATTGTTTGAAAAGTACTTTGTAATCATGCTTTGTTTTGGTTTTAACCTCGTCTTAATCTCAATCAAAGGTATTTTGCAATAATAAGTGTAGGGGAAATATTCGTTTTTTAAGAACCAATTTTCAAACAAATCAAATAAACAGTTAGATTAATTCGCGTCTTATGTGTTTGTTTGAGTCATATGATTGTGTTGATAAATTTCATGGTATTTGTAGTAAATTTTTACAGGAAATACTAATTGGACTTGCGTTCAGAAATTTTTCAAGAAAGAAAAAAAATTCTCCATAGTATGTGGAGGCGGCGTCAGGATTTTCCTGAAGGCGTCCCCACCAAAGCTACAGTAAAATTCGTTTTTCTAACCTTGAAATTTTTGTATAATTTTCGGAATTTGTACATTGCTTAAAAACCTACATGAAACCACAAATGCATTAACACATTCATCCCATCCTTTATTTATTTGTCATAGAGTCGAAAAACTTAAAATTATATAGTTGTATTTTTATCATTTCGCCGATTTTACGCTAGGTATGTTTGTATCTTGTCTTTGATTTGCAGGTTATATTTGATAAGGAGAGACTCGGAAGTTCTTAGGATTTTCATGTGGATAACTCTTGGATGACGATTTAGCCGGTTTATCATTTCGTTTCTTCTCCATCATTGAGCAAAACCATGAGAGTACTAGTTTCTTTCGCTCTTTTTTTTTTCTTTATTCGTTTACGGGTACTTTGTAGAACATTAAGGACAATGTTCGTAATAAGTGTAGGGGGAAATAAAAGCCTTATAAACTATTCCACCATTTGTCTTTTGTTTTATCCTTAAAATGATGAGTAATATATCGAAACATAGCGTAGAAGTTAATTTTGACCCAAATTTTAATTTTTTTGGGCAAATACTGGTGAAACTTAGTACTAGTTGTGTCTCATTGAATAGGGAATTATACGACTAGCACAAAAACCCTTCCACTCAAATAAAATTCCACCCTCAAATTGTAAGGTTCACCCCTAGATCTTTAGGAATTCGGGTATCCATCTTTGATACCCAATATAATTTATGCCTTTAGCTTTCTCGAGTTAAGGTTCAAATGCAGTCATATGTGTCTATTCCATCGTTACGGATGTGTACGTATGGTCTTTGTCACCTTTTCTGGAGCATTGGTATCAGTATTATATTATATGAGAGTGTACCAGTAGTATATATAATTCTAGAACTTGCTTTAGTGATACATACCAAGACTGCATAGTGAGTAATAAGAATTGCTAAGTGATAAGAGGTACTAGGATTAGCCCATGTTTTAAACCTGTAATTGTTAATATGGTCACATCGACTATATAAATATCCACATACGCGTGCTTCGCACTCATTTTTAGTGCAAGACTCCCCTAGTGAAATCCTCTGAGCCTATCCTTTTCGTGGTTCTTGTAAGTTTCTGGTTAATCTAGACTATTTATGAAGAGCATTGTTTACCCTTAAACCAATTGTTACACCTAAATCGCCTTAGCCTTCCTTGTATGTACTCGCTTTTAGTACATTATTATTTAACCCAAGTTAATTATTTGAGTACACGGTTTCTAAGTCCTTATCCTTGTAAATATAGTTTTGGAACAATTGGTATTCATGGTAGTATTTATTTCGCGGAAGAATGGGGAAGAAAAGTTAAGTCAATACCCCCATATGTTTGTCAAATAGTCTCCATGTTATGTTGCTCCAACTTAATTCGGGTCATAGACTAGTTTATTTATCGAGTACATAAAAGTTCAAGTGTAGGGGTGTATCTATAAACCCCAAGTGATGTATTATGTTGAAAAAAAGAAAGAGTTTGATGTAGAGTTTTGTAGAGTTTGTACATCTTTTTCGAGTGGTAGAGTCTTTGGCTTAGCAACCAAACCAGCGTGTATTCCTATAAGATACTTAACTCACCACTTCACCCAAAATTCACCTAAAAAGTCACTCCCTAAATATTTCTCATCCGTTTTTGTTTCCATGTTATCAGATTACACCTACACCCCACAACCCTTTTTAAGACCTCTCTGATAGTAACTATTAGTACTTACGCTAGCAGTGGAGGTTTGATCCTTTATCAAGCCAATGGTAATTTATATGCTATGACAGGTAGTAAGTGTTATATTTTCTGTTTCCCATATTGTTATAATTCATTATACACCCGAGAGAAAGAGAGAATATCCAAACACTTATTGTGAGGTGCTAGTGTATTTTTTCCGTACTTCTAGTTACGAGGTCTAATTGGTTGTACCATGAATAGCTTTAAAGAGTAGGTTAAATGCCCTCGATATTGGTATTGTCTAGGTAGAAAAGCTCATTTGCTTGAGGATAAGCAAATCCCAAGTGTAGGGGTATTTGATGAGGTGTAGTTTTATATACTTTTTCGGGGTCATTTTACCCTTATAATCATGTAATTATGTCTAAAATATGCGCTTAATCGTTTCTTTTTGCATTTTTAGCACTTGGAAGATATTTGGAGGAAATACATATGACTTGGGCTCAATTTTAGAAGAAACCAGACAAGATGACAATTTGGCTTGAAGACGGATTGAAGAATCAAGATCAGAGCGTGGAGACGGCGTCTGGAAAGCTTGTGACGCCGTCTGAAAGTCATAGCGACGACGTCTGGAAATTTGTGACGCCGTCAGGATCAACCGTCATAAAAGAAGCCCTAGAAACCCTAGCGTGGAAATGACGTTTAAATTAAATGCGACGCCGTCGCGGCCCGGAAGTCTATATATACAAACTCGATTTTACGTTTTTCATATGCATTCTTAGATAGAATTAAGGTTAGAGTTCTTGAGAGGTTAACTTGTACCAGATTTTGGGAATACTTTAGGGTTTTCCAACCCTTTTATATCATCCCTAATTGCTTGATTCAATATAGTGAAGTTCTTTTATCCCTTATCTTTCAATATGTCTTATTGTTTGATTGATATTTGTGCTTCCTCTATCTTGAACATGCTATGCTAGAGCTTTTAAGTGTTTGCTTATGATTGCATGTAAATTGATATGTAGATCTTAATTATATTGCTTCTTGTTGATGTGTGTGCATGTTTAGACTCTAAAACCCTAGTTACTTAATTGTATCGAAGATCTAGAGCGGCATGATTGTGTAGAAAGGATTCCATAGGTAACAGTCTTCATACTACCTTACCCATATGCGGATGATCCCCTTTAAGTATTTTAATGCGCGTATATCTCCCTAGGGGCCATGTAATAGTCTTCATACTACCTTGCATGTGTGTTGCCCTAGCAAGTTATCACGTAGACGGCGTTTTTGTGTAATTCGTCATGCTTCTCAGAAATACCTACATATACATCACAAGTGTGACAAGGCAATAGAGTTAGGAAAAGCATATCAAGGATCATGCATGATTAAGTAAACACTACTCCTTTCTCATACGAATTCTTATCATTAGCTTAGTTTAATTAATTAAATATTAGTTTTAAAACCAACCTCTTCAAAACCCGAGATCTTACTTGCTTTTTTAAAATATAAATAAATACAAAAATAATCTTCTTTCAATCTCCTAGATCTTAGTTATATTTATCTTGGACCTTCACAGTGCTATTCCCTTAGAGAACGATAACAATCCCCATGTCTTCCCTATATTACATTACAACGGTAAGGTACACTGCCTAAGAAGTTGTAAAATTGAAGTGAAGTTTACAACACTCATCATGCATACATGCACACCTTTAAAAAAAAATTGTATTTCCAATTTCTCATCATATTCTTTAGAACAAATATGTTTTTTAAAACATATTTGTTCTTTTTAGAACATATGTGCAGAAATACATTTATTGAAGGCGTGCATGTATGTTTTTTGAAAGTTCTCGCAGTTCTCGCACTTAAAATGGTGCTGAAAATAAAGTTACACTATATATATATATATATGTATATGTATATATATATGTATATGTATATATATATATGTATATATATATATATGTATATATATATATATATATATATATATATATATATATATATATATATATATATATATATAATATGTATAAGTATATGTAATATGTATATGTATAATATATATACATATATATATATATATATATATATATATATATATATATATTATACATATACAATAATATATACATATATATATATACTAAAACATATAATATAGTACATAGATATATATATAGTGACTATAGGTGGTGAGGTTCTTTTCAGAACCAAATAAATGTACAGAACTGCGAGAACCAGCATGGACCAATAAGATTTTTTTTAATATTTACTTTTTATATTTAAATAAAAAGGGTATAATAGTAAAATTGAATTTTTATTTTCTTTTTATATATTTTAATAAAAAAATATTTTTGCACTTCCTAAATATTAGGAATTTATTTTTTTTATTTCAGTTTTTGAAATATTTTTTTCTAGCATGCATGTTTCAAAAGTTAAAGTGCATATGTGTTTTTTTTCCAGATAATGGTAAAGTTACATGTGTTTTCAATGTATAATTGCTTAATACATTAATTTGTTTGCTCACAAATATTTGTTACAAGTACATCGAATAATAAACACATGTATTTTACATTGTATAGTTAGAGATATGATCCTTAAAAATACATGTGCATTATTTCAAAAAGACAAAAACTCATCATGTACTTTCTAACACTTTTACAAACATACACAAAATACATGTGCACTCTTGCTCATCATACTTGTCTTTACTTGAGTTAAAAATACATGTGCATTTAAGTTCATCCATCATATGCCTTGTATATTCGAATTAGTTCATATGCACTTGTATCTCTTGCTTGTATCTTTTGCATATACTGGTGTCTTTATAATATTTTTATGCATCGCCTTGAAACCTTATAGGTCTTTCCACACCTGTTAACATCACAAGATATTTCCAAAAATAAAAAGAACATCTCGAGAAAGCGATAACAACCAACAATTAAAGAAAAAATGTCAAATTTTACTAAAACAACATATAGTCAAAATAACCAAAAAAAGTAACATGACCATGTGCAAAAGTTAAACTAACGAGAACACATGTGCACTGGTCTTCGAGTAAACATACATAGTGCAAATACTATTAACTTTGTAGAAGCCATCTCAGATTGTCATGTACTATAAATTTTGTACTTACATAAAAGTGTTGTAATCAATTATATATGAACACAAAGGATACATATCCACACAAAGTTTTTTCCACAACGAAAACATATATTTTCGTTAGAGGCAAAATTACTTTTAGTTTATAAAATCAAACTTTTTCATAACGAAACCCATATTTCATTTCCAGGTCGAAATTCAAATATTATATTTTTGATCGAAGACCAAAACATTTCAGATACAAAACATATATAAGTGATAATCGTATTTGAAAATGACGACAATAAAAGTAAACGCAAATGAAATGGATGTAATCTGGGTACCTTTTGGGCCTTTCAAAGATGCGAAGATTAAATCAGATCATTTATTTATGGCTATGAAATCCGATAATAAGAACATCGAATGACAATCCATTGATTTTGTAGACTTTCACACTTTAAAATAACAAAGAGGAATCAACATCTCTTCATCTTTTTGAAAAATTAGATGTAATGGGTTTTTAATGGTAGATTTATTCAATGATTTGAACATGGCACAAAAAATCGGATCCGCATCCTTCCATTCTTTTGAATAATAACAGTGGAGACGATGGAACAAAGCAAACAAACAACATAAACATCATCATACTCGATCCTTGTATTTGATAATTGATAAATTTTTTCAAAAAATTTTGTGAAGAAAAATACAAGCCGATCTAGATCTAGAAAATGGGAGAGTGGTTGTGGTTTGGATTTTGAAATAAAATGATAATTGACCTAATATTTTGGTGGTTGACTATAAGTGGAAGTTCCATAATTGCCCTTCAGATTAACAAATTATATCATTTTAATTTTAATTTATTTACAATAATGCCATTTTATTTTCAGCCATAGATTATTTTGATCAAAGGCTAAAAATGGTTCTCGCAGTTCTGTACATTTGTTTGGTTCTGAAAAGAACCTCACACTATATATATATATATATATATATATATATATATACTCCCCCGTCCTAAAATTATTGTCCCCCGACAAAAAACACACAGTTTAAGAAAAATGCATTTATTACTGCTTTATTTTTCTTACTTTTTGATAGACAGACAGTTTTACCCTTAGCTATATAATTAAAGTATTTTTTAAAGTTTGTAATAATAATTTTAAACAATGGTAATATGGTAATCTCGATCAAAGTTTCTTATCTATTTTTAGTAGTGGACAATTAAATTGGGACATCCCAAAAAGGAAACGTGGACAATAAAAATAGGAATCGGTTTTTTGTGCATCACAAATTCGTTTTTTGTACCCAACTTCTTTTGACTTTTTTGCATCAAAATTTTATTGCGCATCAACTATTACAAGATCCGAAAATTTGTGCATCAAATTTTTTGTGCATCATAATTCTTTTTTTGCGCATTAAAAGAAACGATAAAAACTCCAAAATTAGAAAAACTTCTTTTAACAAAAGTTTTAATGCACCAACATACCTCGGATTTAATGGAAATTTTTTTGAATTTTTCAGAGAACCTTTTAAAAAAAGTTTTCTATTTAGCCTTATCACAATATTTGTCTTTTTATTTTAACCTTCATCTCCTTTCTCTCTCTTATATATATATATCTATATAATTAATATATTATATATAATATTTACATTTTCCCTAGGGTTTCTTTTCAAACCAAATAAAATGTCGAAGAACTGCGAGAGCCAATTTAGACCAATCTTTTATTTTTTGTATTTTCACATTTCTTCTAAATCAAGAAGGGTATTAAGGTAAAATCCTGATTTTCAATTTTATGCATATTTTAGTTGACTGCTACATTTTAGCAGATTCCGAAATTTTAGGAATTAATTCTTTTGTTGGTGACACAAGCGTACATTTTCCTCACAGATTTTAGACTAAAATATTCGTTTATGTTGTAATAGAATAAGCTTTTTTTAATTAAACACATTTATATTACTGGCCAAGTAAATGTAAATTCTTAATATTTAATATTACTTCTTTCATAATATGCATGCATGTGTGCACCTTTTTATAACTCAAAATCTTATCACTTGTTCTTTTTAAACGTCAAAGGTCTTGTTAATACAGAAAGACAGAAATATACTTTTTTTTGCACTACTAAAATATAAACTAAGGTTAAAATTTAAGTGTACAAAAATGGAATTCAAAAAGGAATTCATAACGTATTTACATTTGTGCAGTTGTGCACACATGTTTTTCTTTTCTAAGTGGTTCGATCTTGAGATCTAATTTATAGGTATGCATATGTGCATCCGTGTTTATTTGACATAAGTTATCTTGTATTATCCTTGTGTGCCATCAATATATATACATGCATTATCTTCTTCGTCATGTTCGTCTTCAGGGCGTCCATGAGTACTACGTGTACATAATGATATTTATGATACACAATTATCATCTCCCGCATACTGAATAATCTGTTTTAACAACATTTATAAAAATAATTAAAAATTAGCCAAATACATCATCAACCTCTACAACATATATGTTCCATAAAATAAATAACCAAGTTAAAAGACAAACATGCACATGTGTTTTCTTAATAACACTAGACTCGAATACTCACACAAACATATGCACATGTATTTTAAATAATATAAATAACATATCACCTTAACTACATCTCTAAAAGTACCCAAATAAGAAGCACACCCAAAAATACTCATTTTATATTGTCCATACATCATAATTGTTGACTATAGATGACAATTGTTTCTTTTAAAATTGGTACAATTTATAAATTTAAAAATTAGGCAAATGGTACACAAATGTAACCTGTTACCATAGTCATTCAAAAGATAAGTGTATCCAACCTATAAATTAAAGATGAATTAATAGACAAAAACAAAACATAATACACAAATAAAAAAGGATTTTAAAGAAATACATTCGATTTCAATTAATACTGTTAAAATTAACTTACGTTACATTGAAAATTTCACAAACAGCTGAAAGGATGACTTTGAGAAAAAATAACTAAACGAACCTTAAAGATTTCACAAACAATTTAAAAGATGACTTTAAGAAAAAAAAACTAAATGATCTTAATTCTTAAATGATCATCACGAAAAAAGATAAAAACTTAAAAGATTTTGTCAATTCAATTGACAAACACAAATTAATTAAATAGTATTAATTACCTTTGAGGGAAGCGTTCATTTGCGTATGGAAATCATCAGATCTCTACTCGAAGAATATGACGGCAAGGTTGTTATTTTTAATAATAAAATGAAAGATGTAAATGGTCCATTCAAATCTTCAAATGTAGTGGGACGGTTAGCTTATTGGGACATTTTAAATTCCCATTTTTACCCTTTTTTTATTAATAAATGGTACCTCATATATCTTTTTATTACAGTTATGCCATCAGTCATTTGTAGCCATTGATCAAGAAATCTAATGGTTTAGATCGGTTCTCGCAGATAATCTTCAAAGGCAACCTCACTTCTTAATTACTTAATAAATACTAGTCCACTTTTTCTAGTGCAGGATGATTTTTCAGTTACTGAATTATGATTGTTACTATAAGGTACATAGTCACTATTAGGAAGAAACTACATGCTAACTCCAAGTACAGACATGTATACATACATGATACCTCATGGAAAAATCTGACTTATTCTGCATCTATTTGGCTAAATGGCATGTTTTTTTTGTACCTGAATGATAGCATTTCGCGCACTGTAGGTGCATGTGGCATATTCATGAACAATGAATTTGTAAAAAATGTGATTCTCCGCCGTGCCTCCAGGTTTTTAGGCACATCCATAGCAGATTCATTGTTGGTGAGAAGAAGATAAAGTCGCTTTATCTGTAAAGGTAACAATTGGATCATAAATATGCAAGCTAAGGGTTGAAATACTAATGGTAGGGTATAACATAATACGTGCAATGAGAAGATGTGCATAACCTGTTCTGCAGTAACTGGAGGAGGAAACACAATAGCAGGTCTTGAGTCAGGATGTCCAAGTTCCTTCAATTCACTAAAATAAACATGTAAAAAGCTGTTATTCAGTTTGTACTACATATCGGGAAGAAAAAAAATAGGTTATTGTCCTTTATATATATATATCATGGAATGCTCAAATTACAAACCGAATTTCGTTGATCATCAGGTCATGGGTAGCTACTTCCAACATGTCCTGGAGCAACAATACAACGGTGTCGTGCTTAGATGCATCACCCTCTTTCTGCAAATATGGAAAGTTGTAGCATGTTAAAATGACACTAAGCTACCAACTAATCTAAACCTTATTATTCTAGGTCTCACCAGACATTCCACCAGTATCACAAACTGGTTATGTAGAGTTGGTAGAGAGCCCGTGCTAAAATTTGACAGGAACGTCTTCTTTGAGATGTTGCTTTCAACTTCGTTAAATATGATACCAATTATTCTGTCATCATATGATGTCAATGTTATTAAATCAAATTCATAATGGTTAATATGTACTACTATTACTTAAAGAGCGAGGGAAAAACCCTCTCCCAAAAGTTCAACAAGAAATAACACAAAAACCGGATATGCTTGTAGGGAAGATGGGAAATGAAATATATATATATATATATATTTAAGAAAAGTAGCTTACACAACCTTTGCTCGGTTTCTCCAACAACTAAAGCGTTCAACACAAGCTTTAATGATTCGTAGCATTCAATAACAGCCCACTTCATGTATTCATCAGCGCATATATGTTTCCAGAGATCATTATCCTTGGATCGAAACTGAACTGCCATATCAAGTGCAATGGGAACCTGAAAGATCAATGACTGATAGTCAGAAACTCAGAATATCATGATACGTACACACATAAGAACATGGGGAGATAAAACTAACCTTGCCAGCAAGCAAAAATGGTGGCCACTGAATTAGATTGAGGCTTGGATCCGAAGGATATGGAAATAACAACAGGTCCAACTCCCTGCAATAGATAAAATCATAGTAAGTTCGACCTTCATGCTTGAAAAAACCCAAAGACTAAATGTTGGTTAAGCAGCCTTTCCTGTGATTTATGAAATCCTCTTCGCGAAAACTGCACACAACTTCGTTCCACAACTGACCAAACTTTGCAGTGTTTAGTGTAACCTATTTGTATACAAGAATAGCATTCTCATGTATCATACGTTTTTAAGGGTAACTGTTCTTCACACTACACTTGAGATTATTATAGGTACCTCGGACAGAGAAAATCCAGCTTTCTTGGCCCTCTCAGATGGCAACAAATACGCATTAAATGCGCCAGGTATAGACTGGAAGCGGGACCGTAGCATGTCCAGCGTCCGTATCTGCGAAAAAAGAGGCAGGAGTTAACAGCTCTGCAGGATCAAAGTTCTGCATAATAGCAACCATGCTCATGCCACTTGCTTATCATCCCCCTGACATTTTCCACAATGGAATGAATCACTATGTGGCTTGGGACCAGTTTATTACACCATTAGTCATATTGACCTCACTAAATATATATCTGCTTGACAAAGAGCATTTACTGTGAAGTAGGAATCACATAGGAATATGCAGAGTCACATTCACAGAATTCTACAATTGTTTTGGCAGCCAAGGAGAAAGTAGCACCCGGGCTGAATATCAATTATACTTGATATTTATTTTACACGTATAGTACTATCAGAAACAAGGTTATTCTTGCACATTTTTTCTGTTTATTTACATTAAAATAAAACATTTTGAATGCAGATGCATGTTTTTTAACAGAGAGAGAAATGTTACCTCTCCCAAACGATCAATGGCCCCAATCATACCACCGCACAAAGTTGAAAATATAGTATACCATATTTGGGTATCCATAAAGTACACCTGGATAACGTTCACAACAGGAACAAGAAAAAAGATTATGAAAAACAGGAAAACTCGTAATGTTCATAAGGATGCAAAATGTAAAAAACGTAAAACACACCAAAATAACAGGTAGCCAGAGTGCAGCAACGGCTCCAAAGTTCTTTTTATCTGCATATCCACTGAAAATTATAAACATCCATATAAAAGAACAAAATAAAATCCATGGTGGAGAAAGACAAACCATCAGGGAAGATTTCGTGCCAAGCATATTGTACGTGTTTGATTTCCATTATAGTTTTAGTTGCTTCCATTAAAGGCCGTATCTGTAAGAAAAACCATTCATTTGTTGCTCATCAGTCTAATGTAATATCCAAGTTAAGGGGAGAGAGAGAGAGAAAGAGAGAGAGTGCCAGCACCTCAATAAAAAAGCTAGAAAACATCATCTTTCCAGAAGAAAGAATAATAGGCTTAAGTTTAGTTTATACCTGTGACCACCACAGAAAAGTTCTTATCATGGGATTGCTTGAGTTTTCAATCCGACGTTGAATCATGGGGAGAACTACAAGCACTGCTGCATGTAGATTTGGTAGCAAATACAATGCCACCGCCACGCAATATAGAGAAGACATTCTATAAGCTACTAGAAGACCCAAGGACCATGCAAGGCTAATCATAACCTTCAGAACGGACCATACCATTTCTGTCGTCATGAGTAAAAGAACGCCAAGCTGTTTGAATCAAATCATCAAAACCTACCAAGTCCACTAATAACTTGTACCCATTTTTGAAACTGAATAACCACCAAAACACATTTCTCTGATGCTACTACTAAACTTCTCAGAATTGTTAAGAATAGTAGCAAAGCAGAGACAACCAAACACCCTTAGATGATTAAGAGAGGTTTTCTAGAAAAACACAATTTCCAAATGACTTACCCCATTCAGGCACTGAGGCCGTGCAATTCGTTACCATAAACACAATAAGTAGCATGTTAAATAACATTCAGACCACAAATTCAATGTAATCCCCTGAAACAATAAGAGATCTGGCAAACATTTAACAAGATGTCTATGTTATCCCTCCCTAGCACACACATCCCATTTTGCATCAGGAGAGAATAGGCACAACAAGTCTGATGGTATAATACCTTTTAATCACAACAAAAACTTAGTTTTACATTTTTATTGACAAACTACAGTACCACAATGTCACTTCTAAAATCTTAACAACTTTTATCAAACTGATTTTAAGTCATGTTATAAAAAACACATATCCAATCAAACACTATCATCATCCTTCGCACCTTAAGCAAATATACGCCAAGACAGCCCTATATTAAATCCATCCCAAATCGTAATAAAGTACTTAAATCCTTCTCATACTAGCCATTTTATTATTGTCCGCCTAGAGATCAAGTGAACAAGATCACCAAGACATGTTTATTGATATGATCACTTAAGGAAAAGGTTCTCTAGTTAGCTTAGCCTTTTTGACGCTTAAACACAAGAAAACACGACAACCTTCACAAACAATTTCATCATCATTTGCTTTCTTCCAAAAACAATATCTTTATTAAAACAATAAGAACTTGGTCAGCAGGAAGACCAAGTCTTTTATGCTCAAACAATTTTATAGGACATAAAACAGTAGAATTAGCCGTATACAACAGCACATTAATACCTTTAATCTCATTATTAAAAAATACAGCCATTCCTTTGTCTACCAATCCACAATCATCCCCAGACATCTCATTCCCTCTCATACCTGAGGAAACACATACAATTAAGATTCATCAAAGCAACAATGAGGATTACTATCGTCTAGCAAACTTATGAAACAAACAACAAGCAAAACCCAGTAATCTGGCACAAACTAACACATCATAAAAATGATATACTTTGGTTATTTAAAAACATATTCCAAACATTGGTAATAAGAGCTCTGAACCGTTAGTAGCGAAAACCTTTATTTCCAAACTTAGAAATATCAATGATATTAACTACAAACCTATCATCATAAGTACAGAGTGTTGGTTAGTCACTGAACCAGAAATCAACAATTAGCCCAATCAAATCATCAACCACCGCATCATTCAATCGATTTATGTATCAAGAATAACTTAATAAAATTCTGAATTATAAGATCTTACTGTTATAAAAAAATAGTACCTTCCATAATTGACATGAACATCCCCTATAGCATTATTTAGAAAGACTTTTCTTTAATCATAGAATCAGCTTTTATTATCTCTCATCTGAAAAAGTGGTAGAAGAATAAGAAACTGTACCCAAACATAATTATTGTTAACCGAAGTCTTCGTATAAAAACTTTGTCCATTGTTCCATTGGTAGTATTAACTACTTAGCCGACAATCCCCCTATTTTACCCGAAAATCTGGTGGATAGGCCAATGGCATTTTTTAAACACCTATCAATGGTATTTCCATTGAATACCACACTCACAAAACAACAGAGACCCACACCAGATCCATATTTCCCAGTTGTACGGTCTAGTCACTTTAGAAGGTCTATTATTTTATACACAGTAGCTATTTGGGTCTCCATCATGGTTACTGTTTTCGATTACCCACATTAGAATTAAACACAGAAGACATGAGGCCTTTGACCAGAATTAGAACTAGAGGCATTAATTCATAAACAACTCTATGAACCCCATCAGCATATAAATAATAGCATAAGCACTTCTACCATCAGTCAAAGGTATCTCTAGACAGAATATATACTTCTCATTAATGCATATAACAATCATCAGACCCACAAAAACTGCATTATAAATTCAATAAATTGATATGTTTCTTAAAAATCTTCAGCAGCATGACAGTACCTCTATGCAATTCAACTAAAGCACACAAGATTGTTTCCAAAAAGCATTAAGCTTATGATAATAGTCCAGCTATAGAAGAAGGTCCATTCCTAGTCACATGAGTTTATTGATCTAATGCAAATTAAAGTAACATAACCAACAATTTTATCATATAGTTTCTGTGAGGTTCATCCCATACATTTTTAGCTCTTTTGGAAAAGATTTGTCCCAAAAAGAGTTCTTCAGAATAGAGTTTACAATCCACCCTAAAACAATTTGCATTGACTCCTATCCCATATGCCTACTTCCAAACTTCATCAGTATTTGGATTCATCTACAAGTCCCCGAATCACTAAATGGCTCAGTCTTATTTTTTCCTTCTAAGTCCGAGGACATATTTCACAAGTCCCAATCTGTTATACTATACAGTACCCTTTAAGTTGATATAATCCACCAGTATCGCCTCAGAGTGTCAAAGGGAGCAAATGCAAAGGTGACTCACCTCAAGTCTACTAATACTAGAAATCATTATCAATATCACATTATCATAAACATAAACCATCATCCGAAAAACCATGTAAAGACAAGATGTGATCAAAAACAGGAACTAATCAATCGAAAAAAAACAATCAAGAAGCTAATAAAACACAAGAAGAAGTACGATAATCAAAGTTCCCAGTAATCTCCAAACACTGAGTGGTCGGTCGAAAGTGGGAAATTGACTGAAACAGATCATAAACCAGAAAAAGAAGAAGAGAGTTGTTACAGAGCTAATATCGGAAGCAACCAAACCGAAGCCCTAATTTTTCAGAAATTAGGGAAAGCCACCAGCGAAATCTTCTCACGATAACAACTCTTAACCACAGCATCTAACTCAATTAACACAAGTTAATTGACCTCAAGAATCTTCCAATAATCAAAAGCCCCACAGTAATAAACCCAAAATATTCTTTAAACTTAATTTGACAAAATGCAGCAACAAGAATGACCCGAAGATCAATCTCAATTGATCAAAGAATCGATAAATATCAACAAACCCCCAAACATAATGAAACCCTAATTTTTTTTTTTCTCAAAAAAAGGTTTAGTTTCAAATATCCAGAACCTTGGCTCTGATACCCCAAGTCTCAAAACTTTGATTAAACCAAAATAAGTTCTTGAATCTCAATTCAAGAACAAGACAACAAAGTGATCTTAATAACCAAAAACAGTTTACTCCTTCTAATCAGTCGTAAACCTATTATCTAATATGATAATATTTCTATTACAATATCAAAACGAAAATAACAGTGAATCAAGATCGAGCATCAATCGATGAGGTTGTGTACAAGATGAATGTTATATCGTTGATATCAGAGACAGTTTTATTTGTAGCTGAATAGTATGACAAGTAGACTGTAGAACTTGCTTAAATACAGCCCAAGAGATAAAAGTCAATCCAAACCCTCACATCACAAGACTATTGCAAAAACCAGCAACCACACCTTTAACAACAGAAACAAGAAAACACAAAATACACAATTAGTCGCCTTTACTTTCTACTAGGAAGAGAACAAAATACCTTTAAACAATCAGGTCATAGGGTACTACTTCCACAATGTCCTTGAGAATACAATACAAGGTTACGTGCTTAGATGCATCACCCTCGTTTCTACAAATATTGAAAGTTTTGTATAGCATGTTAAAATGGACACGAAGCTTCCAACTAATCAAAACCTTATTAGTTTAGAACACACCAGACATTACCACCAGTATCACAAACATTTTATGATAAGAGATGGTAGAGAAGCCCGTGCTAAAATTTGGACAGGAACGTCTTCTTTTATATGTATTCTTTCAACTTCGTTAAATATATTACCATTATTCTTTCATCATATGAGTCAATGTAATAATCAAAAATTCATAATGGTTAAATATGTACTAACTATTACTTAAAGAGCGAAGGGAAAGAACCCTCTCGCCAAAAGATTCAACAAGAAAATAACACCAAAAACCAACCTGATATGCATGTAGGAGAAATGGAAATGGAAATAAATATATATATATAATAGTATAATATATAGTATATATACACATAAATAGTAAATATATATAGAATATATTAGAGAAAGTAGCTTACAACAACCTTTGCGTCGGTTTTCTCCAACAACTAAAGCGTTCAACACCAGCTGTTATACTGATCTCGTTATCATTCGCATACCAGCCCACTTCAGTATTCATCAGCGCATATATGTTTCCAGAGATCATTATCCTTGGATCGAAACTGAACTGCCATATCAAGTGCAATGGGAACCTGAAAATAGTCAATGCCTTATAGTCAGAAAACACAGAATATCATGAAACTTTACACACCTAAGCACCTGGAGGATATATACCCTAACCTTGCACAGCAAAGGCAAAAATGGTGGCCACGATAGAATTAGATTAGAGGCTTGTATCCGAAGGATATTTCAAAAACAACAGTGTCCTCCTCCCTGCAATATATAAAATCATCAGTACAGTTCGACCCTTCATTTAATGCTTGGAAAAAAACCCAACTACAAAATGTTTGTTGAGCAAGCCTTATTTCTGTTAGATTTATGAAATCCTCTTCGGCGAACACAGTGCACACAAACTTTCGTTCGCACAACTGACCAAACTTTTGTGCAGTGTTTATTGTATACCACTATTGTATACAAGAATACATTCCAGTATGCATACGTTTTTAAGGTAACTGTTCTCACACTACAACTTGATATTATTATAGGTCATACCAATCTATGTCTTGACAGCGAAAATCCATCTTTTCTTGGCCCTCTCAGATGGCAACAAATACGCATTAAATGCGCCAGGTATAGACTGGAAGCGGGACCGTAGCATGTCCAGCGTCCGTATCTCAAAAAGAAGGATGCAGGAGTTTAACAGTCTCGGGCAGGATCAAAGTTTCTGCATAATGCAACCATGCCATGCGCACTTGCTATTCATCCCCCTTGACCAGACTCCACTAATGGAATTAATCACAATGTGGCTTGTTGACCGATTTTATACACCAAATACATAATACGCTCACTAAATATATATTCTCTTGACATTGAAAAGAGCATTTCAGTGAATTGTAAGGAATCACATCGGAATAAGCAATATCCCAAATTCACGAAGAATTCATACAATTGTTTTGGCAGCCAAAGAGAAATAGCAACCCGTCAGAATATCAATTATCTTGATAATTATTTTAACACCGAATATTCCTATCCTTAAACACGGTAATTCTTGCACAAATTTTCTGTTTATTTACATTAAAATAAAACATTTTGAATGCAGATGCAGTGTTTATTAACCTGAGAGAGAAATAGTTACCTTTCCCCAACGATCAATGGCCCCAATCATAACCACTCCTGCACAAAGTTCAATATAGTATACCATATTTGTGTGTAAACCAATACAGTACACCTGATAACCGTTCACATTTTAAACAGGCACAAGAAAAAGAATATGAAAAACATGAAAACTCGTAATGTTCATAAGGATGCAAAATGTAAAAAACGTAAAACACACCAAAATAACAGGTAGCCAGAGTGCAGCAACGGCTCCAAAGTTCTTTTTATCTGCATATCCACTGAAAATTATAAACATCCATATAAAAGAACAAAATAAAATCCATGGTGGAGAAACGACAATACATCTGGCGCATGAAATATTACGTTCCAAGCATATTGTACGTTTTGATTTCAATTAAGAGTTTTATGGTTGCTTCCCTTAAAGTCCGATCTTTAAGAAAAACTCATTCAATTGTTTGCTGCCATTACATTCTAATGTAATATCCAAGGTTAAGGGAGAGAGAGAGAGAAAGAGAGATATGCCAGCACCTCAAAAAAAAAAAAGTCTCAAACAACATCTTTATCCAGAAGAACAGAATAATAGGCTTATAGTTTAGTTTATACTTGTGACGTCACCACAGGAAAAGTTCTTATCATGGGATTGGCTTGAGTTTGTCAATCCTGAACGTTGAATCATGGTGATAACAACAAAGCCTCTTCTGCTTGCATGTAGATTTGGAAGGGCAAATACAATGCCAACCAGCCACGCAATTATATGATGAATAACATTCTATAAACGCAACTGAGAGACCCAAGGATCCATGCACGGCTAATCATAACCAGTCAGAATCGAACAAACCATTTCTGTCTTCATATAAAATAACGCAAGACTGTATGAATCAAATCATCAAACCTAACGACAAGTCAACCTTAGTGCTAAAATCAAAATGGAAGTCTTGTGTGCAAAATCCACTCAACTTCCGAAGAAGGATATTGCCGATATCATATGGATGACAAATTGTCCGATCAAGACATACATCTAAGTAACTTAAGGACATCATATAAAAAATCACCTGTTCAAACAAAAAACCAGTTGCAACTTTTAGCTCATTTTAGACGCCGATGGATGATACCCACGGTGAAAGTATATCCTAACCATTAACAACCACAAAGACCCGAGAATGAAAAAATTAAAACACATCTGCACGCACTATCTGGTTAAAACTTGAACCCTACTTTCATATATCTAGACACGCACTTCAATAAAAACCGTCCTAGGACAAAATCGCTTCAACCTGTCCTAAACAATTTGAGTAAGCCCGCATGTAGCCCCACAACATGGATTTACATGCAGCCTGTTGAGTTTGCGTCAAACAACTACCAAATAACAGCTTAGAATTTGGTTGGCATCCACGTCCCGTAAATAGCAATAAAATTATCCTACAACAACCGTAGAATTCTCCCTTCTTAAAAATCAAAGCTTCCCACATGCACTAAAATATTCCCCCCGAATTACTAAAGCCCCCCATGAAGCAAAATTATATTTACTAATTACCCTCCACATATATTTATCCTCCCTAAAGAAAACTTTGGTGAGAGCTTAGTCTCCATACTACCATAAACTTGAAGCTTATGATAATATAACTCGCGCCTTTAACCCACTCTATTTGTCTTGTTACCAAGACCTTGTATATTATAGACATACAAATCATTCAACTACTAACCGTGAACACACTCCTTGATTCTCTATGATATTAGCTAATCGTTAACACACATCCTCCATAACAAAACCATAGCTTTGACCAACCCAGGATCTATTACATCTACCATACTATTTCAAAACAATCCGTCCCTATATTAATACCCTACTGTCCCTGCCCGTCACAATAGTCTTCTCTGGATTTCCCCTAGTGAAGTAATAACATAACCTGAACATTATTAGGTGATTGACACACCTTATCATTAGTATCATCGTCCTTATTCTCATCCTTATTCTCCACCTCCTCCGGTGTAAACCCTGGTGGATGAGACAATAAGGGACTAGCCACCTTCGTCTCTCCCGCCTTTTTCTTGTACAGACAATCATATATACCAAATGGATCTTCAGAATGGATCTCACTGTGAACATTATTGGGAGCAGGATTAGATGAAGAAGAAACCCCAAAATCTATTTCTGGAACTTCATTAACATCACTAGCAATACCCAAAAATTTCATAAACATGTGTTTAATTCAGCCCCTAGCCAAATTCTACACATATAACACACATACACTTGAAATTAAATCATCTAAACCTCCACTAACTTGAATAAACAATACTAGTTGTTAACCAATTGATCAAAGAAACACTTTTGTCTTCCCTTTGTGTCCTCAAAACCCACGTACAACCACAAGGAAGAAGAGAAACACAAGTTAACTAAATAACATACCAAGCTCATGTAAATAAATCTCTAAGTCTCCACTACCAAGTATAAACAATTATATTCATTACCCCATGGATCATGAACCCTAAAGCAACTCAATTTTGATCTTATGGTCTTAGTTATAACCGGTTAAGGGAGGAAGAGCACAAGAGAGACACACAAGCATGCACATGAACCATCACATCCCTAAGAACATGCTTCATTGTCCCTTACACCTACACTTACACACAAGTAAACCCTAGTATTGTACTTAATGCCTTGAAAACTTATTTTGTCCCCTTTTTGCATCATAAACCCACGGCTAACCACAAAAATGGAAGAAGAGACCATAAGACAATGAAATGACTAGTGACATTCTTATGTGGGAAAAGGAAACAACAAACTCTTCACTCTATATATTAAATAAGTCTTAGCAATGTCCTAAACTAATAAACAAAGAGTTTGTCCCCTTCTTTTGTTGGCAAAACCGAACACACACACAAGAAGACTAAAACCATGAAAGCTTGTAGAAGAGTGGTATCTTAGGCTTAGGTCTTCCTATATATAGTGAGCATAAAGTTAAGGACACACACACACTTATCATTTTACAAGAAACCAAAGCAAGAAAACTCTCTCTTGAACACACATACCCACGGCTCACTCTCCCCACACACATATACTTTGTATTTTTGATTTCTAAAAGTATAAGTGTTCAAGGGTTATTATCATACATATACAAGGTGTCTTGGAAGCTTGGTTTGGGTTAATCAAGGGTTATTACAAGCAAGGAGTTAAATTAGGGTTTTCTAAACCCAATTTTCCAATTAGGGTTTTCTTGGTTGGGTTTAATCTTGATCATCATTCATCCTACACTCATCTAAGGTTTACCTAAAGCCCTAATCTTTTCAATACTTTCATTTCATGTATTATATAAATGTGTATAGTTAAATCATCACCTAGTTTTTCTTATTAAAGTTTATAAGATAAAATCATATGTACACATACACGAATTTATTTTGTGTTTGGTTAAAGATGATGTTTTATATTTATGTTATTTGTTTAATCAAGGATTTACAAGCAATGGATTGTTTATGTAATTATTTATCAAGTATTGGCTATTTATTTAATTATAATGTTTAGATAATTAAATAAATATGTTGGATTTTATTCCTTGGACAATATGGACATATTATGATATAGAGGACTTATTATATATACAAGATGTGAATTGTATCAATTAGAGGACTTGTGATAATTTTGATGGTAAGTAATAATACCTTAAACAAGTTTACTTTAAAATTAAATTACAAACTCTATTCGAAGTTTAAGTAGCGCAAACAGGTATATGGGGGAAATTTTTTATTAATTTTATAAAAATAATACATATTATTCGCTTTCTAAATCAATAAGAAACTTGAAATCCGATAAAATTAACGAAGGAGTTATGATGTTTACGGTTTATTTACAATTATAAAAGTATTTTTATTAAAGAAAGCTATAAAAATAATACAATTCGAATTTAAGTTAAATATTTTATATTTTTCTGTAAAAGTAGATTGTATAAGGATTATAAAAAAGTAAAAAACTTGAAAAACCGATTGATAATGAATTTGTTATGACTTTTTCATGTTTATGTAATAAAATAAACAAAAGTAACTTTATAAAAGTAGTTTTATAAAAACCTGCTACTATTCACAACAATGAGCTGATGAGAATTATTTTTGTTAGCATAGATAAAAAAAAAAAAAATAAAACTTGTAATTAAAAGTCTCGTGGGCGAAAGATATCACTAAAAAAATCCGATTAAAACGAATCGAGATATTGATTTTTATACGATTTCAACAATTAATATTTATAAAAAGTATTTTTATAAATTTACACATACTGTTACTGTTCACAACAGTAAAAATACACATAATCAATGTAATGGTTGATTAGATTTTTCAAATACGAAACCATAATTAGAATGAAACGTTTAAAACGAAGTTAAAACGAATAAATTTACGACATTTTTTATATTACAATAATTTAATATATAATACGTGTTTTCTTTTAATTTATTAAATGGATTAAATGTTTACGGTTTTCCATCGTTAACTTAATATTTTACAATTGTATTTTAATATATCATTCAAATACGAAACCACGGATATAAAGTATACGCAAAACGGAATTGAACGAAAAGATATTTAGGTTTATTAAAACTTTGCCAATATGGGAGACTTGTGTACTATTTTTGTGAATTCAATTAGGACTAATTATTATAAATGTTATTATATATATTATCTAAGGTGATAAAACAACATACTTTTAACTAAACGAATAATTGTTGGACAATTTTAATATTTTCACAATACGGATTCATGAACATTTATTTTACAAATGCAAATCCAATTTGTTTAATTTTATAAATTAAACAAACACTTTTAGGTGGTGATGTAACTATATAGAATTATATGTGGTATTAGTTATTCAAAGTACATGGTACTTATACGACCTATATTTAATCAGGTTGCACTCAAATTTCGCTTGTCGATTCATTCACTTGATTTCTTTTCTATCACTACCTTTACCAAGGTGTGTTCATTTAGGCCCCATGTTTTTACTTATTATCATTGATTTACAAACTTATGGGGCTGAGAAATGCTTTTGTTTTACTAATTGGACGTAAGTTATATTTTATCATGATTACGTGTTTGCCTAAGTACGATAACCCATTGTAGCCCATTATCATGAAATGCTAATTACTTTGTCTGTGAACGCGAATGTTATAAATAGATCTTTTGGGGTTGACATTCCCCATCTGGAGTGAGTAGCTTTCCACTGGTGTCAACGGATGTTGAACAACGGATGTATACCATTGTCGGATTCAGATGTTGCGGGTATAGACATCATCAACGGGCATGTATCGGCAATTTATATTGCAATCATACTTGTCGACGCTTCAATGTTATGTGCTTAGGGGAAACGTAATTAATTTTGTGATGGTGCACAGTGTTGTATAAATCACGGGGAATCTTACGGTTCCTACATTACATTTTACATAAACCCATATGAATTCACCAACTTTATGTTGACATTTTTTTATGCATTTTTTTCTGGTCAATGAGGCACGATGGTTGGTCGCTAAGGATAAATTGGGATAGTCTTTCTGGGAGTCATGCATTAAAGATTTGGAAGATCATGACATGTTTGGGATATTGTTATGATCTAGAATCTTTGTTTTTCAAGTGTTTTGTACAATTTTAGCCGTTGTGCTTTGTATTAAAAATTTCAATAAATCCACATTTGTATCGTAATTTAAACGACTCTTTTAGAGGATCGTTCTCTTATATTGTGCTATTGATTATAATGTAACGAATCCCGGATACTAATATTTCGATGCCAACAATTTGGGGGGTGTTAAACACTAATTATAATTTTCACTGAATTTCACACTTTAAAGTTAATGTAAAATTACCGGTTAGTAATATAAAAATATTATATCTAATATTGAATTCTTGACTGTACTTCATGAGGTCCAGATGCGGCATGAAGAAGTTCAAGTAAAAGAACACCACATAACATAGCATAATTGTAGTTGAAAATATTGTGGACAGGCTTTGGTTGTCGAAATGGATCTTAATTAAGGCAATTCATTTTGATATACAAAAATCATTATTATGAACAAATTAAAAATCCAAGTTAGGGTGGTTTATGTATAAAACTTGTTTATCAAAATACTATTGTGGCATGTTTGTAAATATGTAATGTGAGGGTTTAGTGTGAATAGAAATTGTCTTTGTTCTAATTAATTGAGGAATTCATTAGCTTTATCTATGCAATATCGTAATACATGAATCCTCAGCTTTGGATCATTAGCTTCTGTTTTGCCTTGTAGTGAAGATTTTCCCATCTAAGTAGTAGTGTACATTTTTATAATAAATCAAACTGCTTACATTCGATCCCTTTAATATGTAAAACAAAGTCTTTCAAGGATTGTCAAAAAGCATTTATTGGTTTAAAGACCGATTATAGATTAGGAAACGAGAAATTGAGCGGGTAAAATACTTTCATTTCCATTCCTCCCTTGTGTCGATTACATAAATATACTTCTACCCACTAAGCCTATTAAATTTAAAAGGGAGGGAAATGCTATACGCAGTGGCGGAGGATATAAGGGGCAGGAAGGGGTGATGCCCCCCCCTAAATTTTGGGTCACAAGTAGCGATTTTTATTGATAGTGGCAGTTAAGTTTATATTTTATGTTGTGGGCTGCTAAAAATGTGGAAAACTGGTAACAGACATGGGTGCTGAGACGTGGGTAATGTTAACTTATGATTGTTGACTAGTTTTAGTATTTGTTGACTAGTTTTAATGTGTTATTTCGTATCTTTGTTATCTATATATATGACTGTAAGGATAGTTTTTATGTCAGAATGTCACATTGCTATTTGGAAAAAAATTTTGGCCCCCCCCAGTGAAGGCGATCAAGCTCCGCCACTGGCTATACGCTAATAATCCTTCATCCGTGTAACTGCTCGTATCATCTCTTTCCGCCGGTTAGAATACGTTGAGTAAGAAGCCCTCGACTAAAGGCTTGGTTGAAAAGAAGCCTTGTTTGGAAATCGTTTACCATTGGTAACTAGCCACTGGTGTGAAGATCATCACCCCCATCGTATACTCACCGATCCCCACATTCCCAATGCCTTCACCTCTCGTCTGCATGCTTGTGCTATCTGCAAAAACAATGCACGCACGATTTCTCAAAATTAATTCAAATCCACCTATCTATATATGTTCAGAATAGGGACACTCTACCTTGACCCACCACCTTTTTTCATTTAAATAAATTTTAGAAATGATCCAACCTATGTTAGTAATTAACTAAAATTTGTGACAGAACCTTTAGATTAGTGTTAATTTCTAACCCCGTTCACCTTTCAGGAATAAAATATAACCCAAATTGACCCATTTTCAAGTTTGAGCTTACTTGCAGGATTGCCCATCCAGTTGGCATGAATGCGAGTAAGCTTGCAAAAATGTCTCCAACACTAAGTCCACGGAGCTGGAAAAGAATCACAAGCGTGACACCAACTACAACAAATAGAACCAGCTTAAGGAGTCGGAACATCAGATGAAAATCAGCACTGAACTTCTTTCGACCCATGGATACAATCTGCAAACACATACAAAATATATATAATACTTTGTATAGTATGATATCACGAAATGGTAAAAGCCAGTAATGCAGGAATTTTTGGCTTCTGTACAAACCTTCAAGATGCCTATAACCGCAAGAATTACAAGCCAAGATCGACAATAAACCTGTAAAGAGAAACAATGTTAGTTGGCTCTCATAATAGACATCGTTATTGGGAAGATGCGGATCTTCGTAGAGGTGGCAAATTTGACCCATTCACTTTTTTTTTTTTGCAAAATATATTAATTAAAAGTTCAAACAGGTTAAAACTTGAGAGTTGTCCAAATTCTATTTTTTTTAGTGCACAACCTCCTAAATCATTTTATTCTAATATTTTGCAAAATATTCTAATCATAACTGATGCATTAATTTTTCTTAGATGAACCAAAAGGTTTGTGGCTGAATCCGACCAGACCTGTTTTGACCTCTACTATTTGAACAGTTATACATCTCCCTAACCACGTACTTTTGCCACCTCTACGGATTTTGGCCATACTTACCATGATGCTTTTATCACTTTGGCTCACTTTGAGATGGTAAACAACTCCGTACTGGTAAACGAAGAATCTGAGAGAAAGAAATATTTCCATCAGACGTCCCAGAAGACCAGTGTACTGGAGGTGCTCCTGCTCCTCTTCCCACCACGACACCCAACTCTTGTTTGCTGGAACACCAATAGCGTGACGGTTACTGATCCATGTTGACCAATCTTCCCAGTCCTCCACTATCTTATGCCACTCAAATCCTGAAGGATTGAATACGAAAGGAGCAAACAACCAAGAAACTACTAGAAACCACATTGAACCTGTTAGAAAAAAGTAGGCTGTACTGCTCGTTGCTGTCGATCCATATGCTTGATATACTACCAGCAAAACAAACAACTCCATGGCTTTGGTAAAATGGCTCCTCGAGTACATTCTATAATTTTCTGCAAACCTCTCGTGCCTCACGACAAAACCACGCCCAGTGGCTCTGTACTTGGCTCCACCATGCAGAATCGTACGGCCAAAACTGTGTAGTTTTGTCCCAAGAGAGAATGTAAAGAATACAGCTGCTAATTGGAGCTGCATGATAATAAAATCACCCATTGCTGTTCCGAAACCTCTTTCGAGTCCAATCTCCATAACCATGGGCAAAGCCATAATAAGACCCATCTGTACTACAGACTGAGAAGCCATGACTGATCTCAGAGCAGTATCTCCTGATTTCATGATTGCTCTCTCTAATCCACTCAAGGAGAGGTAAAGTCTTCCATACAAGTATGCATACACAGTAAGGACCACCAGCTGGATGTTTTAACAAAAATTCTGTCAGCTACGAGAACAAATGGCATGTAGATAGGCAATTTCGTGTTTAACGGATATTTTAGTTTTTCTTGATAATACGAACAATTCGTGAACTTGTTACTTCTAAAACGACTATAACTTAGTTCTGATTTAAGTGCTGAATCTAACATGTAAATTAAACTTGAGTATTACACATAACTTTGAATAAGTGGTATTGGTTGAATTTTTCTTATAGTTAGTTATCTAATTCATGGTCCAGAAATAAAGGAAGTTTTTGTACTTAGCTAGCTAGTTATGAAGGATAGTGATTAACGAAACTTAGAATCTCAAATTTTTACCATTGAGCTGACATAGAAGCCGGTAGTCGTATAGTAACATGATAACATCCTGAAAAAATCAAAGCGGTGGCCTAATCTGTAGATATCACGACTTATAGTCTGCTCCCCATTACCGCATGCCACTTTAGCTTCAAAAAGCGAGATTTGGTTGAGGCCAACGTCTCTTCCCTTGCCTACCTGAATATACTCGTGGTGAGTTATATTACCACGTCTCAGAGTAGAGTTGAAGCCTACATCAGAATGAGACTCGAATCGTTATATATGACTGAATCATGGGAAGTTCAATAAAGAAAGTTTCTAAATCAGGAATTTACCTGCAAAGATATCCTCACTTAGGTTTATTCCTTTTGAAGCTTTGCTGATGCCACCTCGTGTAATATGGAAAATTCTATCAAAGACATCCGGATGCCCATAGTGGAACCGAACCCTACAACCAAAATAATGCATAACTTATAAAAACTACTTTTTAGTTGGTACATCAGTATTAACTAGTGGCTTGTAAGTACTAGTTAATATAAAAGTGTTGTTTTAGGCTCATCAAGCCAATCACTGCACTAGATGTTCTCATGATTCTAGGTTTTAATATGTGCTTAGAAGCCAAATTTTGTTTCTTTGTACAGCTTTCCTAATCTGATTTTGGCTTAGAGACACCTACAATTACTGTCCCAGATGGTTCCAAAAATATGCAACATTGTTGATCATCTTATGCTGCACAATGCTTAGTTATACTTTACCACAGAAAATGCACCTCCAGTTTGACAAGAAAATGAATCATAATAAGGAACATGTTTACATTTAGCATGATTTAGAATAAGAGACATACTTGAGTGGCCTTGCAAGAACGCGTTGACCAATCGTGACAAAGCTTGTTTCCTGATTCGACATGAACCAAGCCAAAGAAGATACACTGCCTGTAAAGATGTGCTCACGCACACCCAATATCGTTGGGGGTCTCACTCCATGATCCTCATGGAACTCTTCAAGCAGGTTACGCATCTTGAAGGCTTCTTCCAAGTAGTTGTCCTTAAATGCAAACAAACAGAAAAACAATGATAAATTGAAGAACCAATTATAACTAATAGAAGACACCTATAGGGATATACCTGGTTCATGTCAATAGTCTGAAGAGCTTCCCCTCTTGTAAATATTATGGCGTGGTTTTGATTCTCAGGCTTCCCTTCTCCTATTTTTGCCGAGCCAGGTAACTTTATCCGGTAGATCTCCTTCATTAAGAGCAAGGATGCAGTTAGCACCAGATATGAGTATTAGTATATTATAGCAAAGAGAAGTGGAACTAATGAATGCTGATGAGAAATTAATAGGGCAGCTACCTGATCTGTATTTCCTGCAGCTTTACTTAAGACGGAATAGTAGACCTTCTGCGATTTCCCCCCTTGTCTTTTTTCTACTTCATCAATGTATGCCACACGGAGAGCGGGATTTCTATACACACACAAAATAAGTAAAAAATCATGATTCCTATCAGATTTATATTATAAATATGAGAAAATATATCCGTTTTCCAATCAAATACTTACTTAACCATCAAATTAAAAATGTCTGTCGCACGATGATCACCACTACGCTTCTGGTTTCCATAATTTTGACATGTTGCTACATAAGTAAATTTCAAATCAGCCAGAGCTTCTAGCTAAGCATACAACGATTTCTGGCTTTTCTTCTCCTCCTCTGATGGAATTGTGACAGCTTTATAGCCTTGCGATATTTCTGTGTGGTTTACACATAAACAATAAGGGACAAAACATTAATAATCTACTTTAGCTCAAAAGATCTCAACTTTAAAACCCATCGTAGTAAAATCTCAAAAATAAGTTCAATCAAATGTGAGGGACCCTTTGCTATGAGTGACTTAAAAGGCAGAATTTGTACCAAAAATTAGTTTATATATTTCCACCCAAACTAGAAGTGAAAAGATGAGCAAATTGGATAATGGTCAAAACAGGTTTGGGTTGAAACATGTTTTTTTGGTAACAGTCGAAACTGGTCGGGTCAGATTTACCAATAATGCTATTGTCAAATATGAAGAAACTAAAACTGTTTTCTACAATCCAATACTTATTTTAAGTGGGCAATTTTATTGTATCATAATGTTGGGTAAGAGAAATAAAAATATATACGAGCACTGAGAGAGTTTTCCTTACCGATATCGGTAGCAATGTCAAGAAATGCCTGAAGCTTCAGTGCCCTTCTATAGTTCATCATCCCTCTAACTGGAAAGATAATTAACATTCATTAGCAATGCAATAAACTAGGTGAAACTTTTTGATAATAAACTAATATGACACCTGTTCTGTAGAGTGTCTGCCCTCTTAAGGAGACCCAATGACGGAGATGTAATACGCGTTCATCACTTTCAAAGATTTCTGAGTCTTCTTTGCAATTTACGCGTTCCTTGAAGTTCTCCCATTCATCTGACAAAGTAATATTTCGAGAAACAACATGAACATTTGTTCATAGAGGAAGTTGTATATAAAAGGAGCTGAGGTTTAGATAATTAGGAACCTGGGAAGATCTTTTGCAAGTAGTACATAATAGATATACCATCTTCATTTTCCATGTCAAGGTCACTCTTAGAATAAAGTGTCTCTTCACTATAGTAGGGGGTCATGACACTGCAATCCAATTGATTAGGTTAGTTACATGGTGACGAATTATTATACTGTTGTGGGCTTCATGTACAAGTGTTCACATAGTCTATTCTATGCACATCAGTGACTACGTTCCCTTGCAAACATAAGCTGTAATATAAGATTTATATAACTAACAAAGGTTTAAGTGCCAACCAGGTGCAGAAATGTCCTGAACTAACTCACCAGCCTAAGAGACAAGTCGACACATTGTTGCAAACTGAAATTTAAACTCTCCTTTCATAATCTTCAAAGGCAACCTCACTTCTTAATTACTTAATAAATACTAGTCCACTTTTTCTAGTGCAGGATGATTTTTCAGTTACTGAATTATGATTGTTATAAGGTACATAGTCACTATTAGGAAGAAACTACATGCTAACTCCAAGTACAGACATGTATACATACATGATACCTCATGGAAAAATCTGACTTATTCTGCATCTATTTGGCTAAATGGCATGTTTTTTTTGTACCTGAATGATAGCATTTCGCGCACTGTAGGTGCATGTGGCATATTCATGAACAATGAATTTGTAAAAAATGTGATTCTCCGCCGTGCCTCCAGGTTTTTAGGCACATCCATAGCGGTGAGAAGAAGATAAAGTCGCTTTATCTGTAAAGGTAACAATTGGATCATAAATATGCAAGCTAAGGGTTGAAATACTAATGGTAGGGTATAACATAATACGTGCAATGAGAAGATGTGCATAGTAACTGGAGGAGGAAACACAATAGCAGGTCCCGAGTCAGGATGTCCAAGTTCCTTCAATTCACTAAAATAAACATGAAAAAAAACACAAAGAAAATTCTATTATAAATGAATCTAAACAAAATAAATTTGATTATTAAATAAAACACATCAAAATAGCTGGACGATGTGATTTTAATCAAAACCCTAAATAAAAATTTTGAATAGCAAAATAAAATAGAAAACCTTTTTGGTGGCCATTGGTTACGGTGGACGCGTAGTGGTGATGTCGGGTGGTGGTGATGTCCGGCGGCAGTGTGGTCCGGTGGGAGGTCGGGAGTGGTGGTGACTGCTGTGTATGTTTTATGAGATGAGAGTGCACTATGTGTGTTTTTAGTTGTGTGTGTTTTTGTCTCGTGTGTGTTTTTTGGGTAATAAGAAAAGTGAAAGTAACTGGTGGTATGATCGAGTATAACCGCTGAACCTTTGACATGCCTGGATAATTGAAGAAGAGGAAACTTGAATTGTATGCAACATGAATTTGTACCTATGGTTACGTAGGTAATACAAAGCATTTAAAGATAGATATATAAAATAAAATGATTCGACATGGAATCACAATGACTGTTAGTTCCCTTTAGTTTGTGTTGTATATTATTTTCACTAAAAACCAAATAAAAATATTCATTTCACTTTCTAGCTCAATATCACATCAGAGCTATTGTCAATGTTAGATACGTACACAATTACCAATTCATTGTGAATGTCACACAATTGTGGGTTAAAATTTCTTAGTTGTTAACGTCATTAAAAATATATAATAGCTTTATTTAGACTTGAGATAACCAACAATTTCCAAGTTAGATTGTGTACTATATTACAATTTCCAAGTTAGATTGTGTACTAGATTGTGTACTATATTACAATCCTCCTTACGGATTCAAAAGGAACTCACTCAGCCCAAAAACAATTAGTAAAAACAAAAATTTACAAAAAGGCCTCCTAAATTATATACATATACTATAGTAAGGTTAAAACGCTGCCGTTTTGGCAGCTGTGCTACAGTATCCGGCCCATTGGGCTCCAATTTGGGCCGACCCATTTGACAATTTTTTTTTTGTTTTTTTTGTAGGCAAGGTAAAAAAAAAACCGCTCGGCATAAAATAAAATTAAAAACTACAAAAATATTGACTTATTCAGATAAAAAAATACTCGCGACATGAGGCCCAACACATAAGCCCATATAAAAAAAACTATTAAACATGAGACCGAAAAAATAAACCCACACAAATAAAAAATAGAAAAGAAAAAAATAAAATTTTAACGCAAAAATTAACCCGCCCTATTAAACATGAGACCGAAAAAATAAACCCGCATAAAATACAATAAAAAAACGCCCTGCAGTAACGCGCGATTCTCATTTAAAGCCAATGTTCCCATAAAATTATATTAAAAAAAAACCCGTATAGCCAAAAAAAAGAAACCTTTAAACATAAGCCCCACACATAAGCCCATATAAGAAAAAAAACAAACTATTAAACATGAGGCCGAAAAAATAAAACCGCACAAAAAAATAAAAATAAAAATAATAATGCATCGCGTAGAATAAAACGACGTAGTTTTGTTCCACACAATAAGATAACCCATCACAAACAGGCCCAAATGCAAGCAATTTTTGTCCTTTTCTTTCATGCTCTTTAGTATATAGGTTAATAGCTCGGCACAAAATAGAAAAAAAAATTACAAAAATATTGACTTATTAAGATAAAAAAATACCCGCGACATGAGACCTAACACATAAGCCCATATATAAAAAAACAAACTATTAAACATGAGACCGAAAAAATAAACCCGCACAAATAAAAAATAGAAAAGAATAAAAATAAATTTTTAAGGCAAAAAATAACCCGCACTATTAAACATGAGACCGAAAAAATAAACTCACACAGAATACAATAAAAAAACGCCATGTTCCCATAAAATTATATTTAAAAAAAACCCGTATAGCCAAAAAAAGAAACATTTAAACATAAGCCTCACACATAAGCCCATATAAGAAATAAACAAACTATTAAACATGAGGAAGAAAAAATAAAATCACACAAAATAAAAAAAATAAAAAATAATCATGTCTCGCACCTACGCGAAAAAAATTAACGACCCGCAGCAACGCGCGGGTAATCATGCTTGTTATTAACTATACATGTCGGCCTTACGAATGTGGTTGATCAATCGCAATCATTGATTTTGATATTTTTGTTCAGCCGTAATAAATTTAGGGGCTGAATCTTTTATAAGGATAGATATATAAAATAAAATGATTCGACATGGAATCACAATGACTGTTAGTTCCCTTTAGTTTGTGTTGTATATTATTTTCACTAAAAACCAAATAAAAATATTCATTTCGCTTTCTAGCTCAATATCACATCAGAGCTTTTGTCAATGTTAGATACGTACACAATTACCAACGGGCATTTGGTCCAATGGTATGGAGGTTTTACCCTCCTAGGCAAGGTCTCATGTTCGAGTCTTGTTTTATTTAGACTTGAGATAACCAACAATTTGATACCCAAGTCCAAGTTAAATTGTGTACTATATTATAATCCTCCTTACGGATGGCCCAAAGTCGTTAGATACTAGTATCTGTCAAAAGATTATACCCAATTGATCCAAAAGGAACTCACTCAGCTCAAAAACAATTAGTAAAAACAAAAATTTACAAAAAGGCCTCCTAAATTTTTATAATTTACGACTTTTTTATATATCAAGTTTTATTTATCAAATATCTACTATATGTGTAGCAATTTTTTTAATGAAAAATATACTGGTATAAAGGCATCTGGATTACAAACAAAACGAGCCCAATATTGATATGCTTCAAACATGTGTACGATTTAATAAAAAATGTTAAAGTTTAATGTACGTTTTAAAAAGAAAAAAAATATAACAACTTTCAAAATACACTCTTAATAACATAATTTTTAAAACTACCTTAAATTTTATTTAGACATGAACTGACAATGACCATTAATTCCCTTTAGTTTGTTGTATATTCTTTTCACTAAAAACCAAATAAAAATATTCATTTCGCTTTCTGGCTCAATATCACAATCAGAGCTATTGTCAATGTTACATACATACATAATTACCAATTCATAGTTTACATCAAGATAATTGCACCGAAGGCGGTGGAGCTACTCAGCAGAGTACAACGGGTTATGCACAACAATGTTATGACACTTAGATTTACGGATGTGGTTTTTAAATGTATTGTCTTTGCAATCCAAAAAAGGCTAGCGGCACAGCTTGTTGCCCACTTGACTTCCACCACTATGTAAATCCTTTTTAAAAATAATAATATTAGTGAATGTCACACAATTGTGGGTTAAAATTTCTTTGTTGTTAACGTCATCAAGATAGTAGTTGTGAACGTGCATCCTAAATCACAGTTAGAATCTTAAAAACTTGTATGATTTTTATAACCATTGTAGTAACAAATTACTCCGGAACAAATAAAGAGTAAGGTTTTCGAAACTGTTCAGAATTAAATCTTCTCTCAAGAAAATAAAAACAATTTTCATAGAAACATTTTTAGTAACTCGTGTTCAGCAGCACGACCATTATACTTCGTGAGGTCCTTGAACATGGGGAATGAAGAACTTCAAGTAGAGCTCCAGGAACTGTTCATATACAAAACCTATAAGACTACGTTTATCAGTGCATGTATCCGATCGGTCGGATGAGATAAGGACAAAAAAAAATATATTATATTATAAATATACATAAATGCAAGGGAAAGATGTAGATGATGGGTTAGTTGTGTGACATCCAAATTATGATTCGTACGTTTTCACCTGTTTTTATATGTATTTTTACGTTTTTATAAGTATTTTTTAAACGTTTTTCTTAGGTTTTGAACGTTTTCGTACGTTTTAAAACATTTAAAGAACGTATGAAAATGTACAAAAACTTGAAAAACGTACCAAACGTAAAAATACGTATGAAAACGTAAAAAACGTGTAAAAGCGTACCTAACGTAAAAACAAGCTATGAAAACTGATAAAAACGGATGAAAACGTATGAAAACGAACAAAAACGGACATAACGTAGAAAAACTTGGAATACGAAAAAAACGTATGAAAATGTATAAAAACGTTCAAAAGAAGATAAAAACTAATAAAAACGAATGAAAGCGAACGAAAACGTACATAAACGTATAAAATGGTATAAAAACATAAAAGGAACGTACAAAAAAAGTGAAAATTAAAAAAAAAGTAATAATAAAAAAGTACAAAAAAATCACGCAACAAACCATATGGACCATTTACAAATCACTTACGAGGGTATTTATGTCATTTTCACCATCTAAACCAGCAATTAACGGTTAAACTAACGAGATTAGTGGTCAATGGATCAAAACCCAATACGAGTCAAAACCATAGGGACAGGATCCGGAAAAAGTATAGGGACGATTTTCGTTAAACCCGACAAACCACCGAGACAATTTATGCAATTAACTCAATAAAAAAAGAAACGGACCAATCATCAACAGGGTGGATAGATTTAGACCCAACCAAAATACTACTTGTTTGCAACAAAAGTAAAGTTGAAAGGATCTTTACACACTCGTGCAGAAAATGCTTGTTGATCTTTCTGGTTACATCCTACACACAAGCAAACCTATCTACCTAACGTTCTCATTCGTACACTACCAACAGTTGAGAACGTGGATACTAAATCACAATTAGAATCTTAAAAACTTCTATGATCTTTATAACCATTGTAGTAACAAATTACTTCGGAACAAATAAAGAGTAGGGCTCCGAGAACTGTTCAGAATCAAATCTACTCTTAAGAAAATATTTTTTTTAAAGGCAATATATATATTAAACAAAAGAAGCAAAAAATACAAAACAAGCATGCATAGGTATCATGCATGTAGACTTAGCATGCATACATAATTAGTTAATAATCATGCGTAGTGTTGTAGGGTTTCGAGTTATGATATCTTTTATGTTATCGTGTATCATAAGGATTATATCATGTCATCCGATTTATGAAAGTTAGGGGGGTGTATCGAAAGTAGCACGGTTCCATAGAGAATCGTTGAAGAATAATTACCAGACGCTTAATAAAGGGACGAATGTGGCTAATGGTGGAGATAATCAGAATGGAGGTGGCTTTAATAACTCAGGTAATTCGTACGCTCATGTAGTGAAAAAACCTATAGTTCAGAAG
>BQNB010006671.1:0-50105 GCA_026074375.1 Tanacetum coccineum | reverse complement strand
AGAAAAAAAGGCTGGCCGGTGGTTTCCATGTTCATTGGAGATTCTGCAGAATCCTTTTGTAGCGATTCAAGAAATGTGAATGTGGCAGATAAGGTTTGGTTAGAATCGGGAGACGTACTAATATTTAGTAACAAATCTAGAAATATATGTAAAACCTGAAAATTTCAATAAATGTAAAATTACCAAAATACCCCTAATGCAAGAAAATCTATAAAAGCTTGAATAAATTTCAGTTTAATTATAGAAATTATGAAAATACAATATATAGAAACTATGAAAATTTTGTAAGTTTAAAATACTTTATATTATGTAAAAAAACTAATTAGTATTTGTATATATATATTTAGCCGAAAATAAGTATATTTAAATACTTATATTATACAAATTAAATATAAAATAAAATAGGATAATTATAGGATAATTTAGGCAAAGTCAAAACCTGATTTTATCCCTTTGAAAAACCCAAAATCTCGGCATATACCTATTATTATCTTTTAATTCCTTTTCATTTGCTAAATCACTTAAAAAAACAAATACCGAAACCCTAAAATAATAAAAGAGGCGGCATACAATTTTTCCAAGGCTTGTGCGATTTTTCTAAGATTATTTGAAGGTTAAGGAGTGTGGGAAAAATAGTGGGAAGCTTGGGGAGTGCTTGGTTCGATTTTGATTATTGTTTTGGGTTCGAAAAGCTCTACCGGGTTCATAAAATCATAAAATCATCAAGGGTCATCAAAGGTAATTTTGTAACTCATGTTTCATCATATTAATATGTTATATACCTGGGAAAAATGTTCATGCATTTTATTTTGATTTTATAAATTGGCATATACAATATTGGTAAAATTTATTTTATATTTTTCTAAGGTTGTTCATATCACATATAACTCAGAAAAATTGTTGGAAAAATTTAGAAGTGATTCGAATAATTATTGGGGATTTAAGTGTGTTTGCCGAATTCGAAAATAAGGGAAAAAGGAAAGAAAATGGTTAAAATGAATTAGGGTTAGGGTTTTGTTATTTTGTCCAGGTGCAATAAATGCTAATGATTGGGAAATAATTGTGTTTGAGGTTTGGAAAAATTAAACTAGGGTTTTGTGGATTTAATTGTTAGCCGATTGTGATATAAAAAGTATAAGGACTTGTTTTGTAATTTCTGAAACTATGGGGTCTGTTTTAGACATGTTATTATATTTAGTATATTCTGTATAAAATAAGTTGGGGGGTATAAAATGTCATTTTGATATTATTTTGGATTTAAAATGGTTAATTACATATATTAAGTAATTAGAAAGTAATTAATTAAAATAGAGGGACTGAAATTGTAAATTCTGAAAAGTATAAGGTTTGGTTAGTATTTAATGTATAAAGTATGATTTTGTCATATTTGAATCTATAAGGGCTTGTTTTGTAATTATGGATAATTAAAGATAATGTTTAAGTAATTAATAAACCAAAAGGACTAAATATGTAAATTATGTAAAATTAAGGGTTTGACTTGTAAATACATAAAATGGAAGGTATAATCTGAATAAAATGTGAAACTTTGATATTTACACTTTTAACCTTGAAATTTGTTGATTTTGCATATTAAACCCTAAAATATGGAAAGTTGTCATATTTAACCCTAAGCTTGTAAGGTTGGCATATTAAGTCCCTAAGCTATTTAAAATACTTAATAGAATCTCAAATGATGAATATTACTAATTTTGGAAACTTACTAAAAATGGAAAGTTACTAAAAATGGAAAGTTACTAAAAATAGAAAGTTACTAAAAATGGAAAGTTTCTAAAAATAGAAAGTTACTAAAAATGGAAAGTTTCTAAAAATGGAAAGTTACTAAAAATGGAAGTTATCTAAATAAAAAGTATACTAAAATGGAAAGTTACTACATTTGGAAGTTACTAAATAATGGAAAGTTACTAAAAATGAGAAGTAAAACATTAAATGAATGGTTTGTAATTCGAAAATATCATTTCTTTAGGTTTTAGGTCAATAGGAGTGATTTGATATTCCTGTGGTGTTTTTCTTTGGTTATTGCTTTGCTCGGAAATAATACAGATATTCAGACCTTGATCTGTAAGTAGTCTCATGACAAATACCACTCAATCTTGATTCATTATATGGATTTGCTACATTTACCTCTGAGCCTTATATCTTGGTTCTCTAATAAGATCTTTTATAATGTTCTCTTGAACCCTGCAATTCTACCTAAGATATCTGAACCTATTGACAAGTGAACTTTGCTAAGAACCCATTGAAAAACCTATAGATATGAACAATGGCATTGAACCACTTCATTTTGAGAACCAGCACTATTTGTTTCCCCTATCCATGAAGGTAACAGGGTCGTGTCATTGATGCTCCTTTGGATGACTCATGTAAGAGTGAGTGAATTCTCCGCGTCCCCCATTTGATATTATATGTGCACGAGTGAAGATTATTATTTGATTTAAAGGGGTGTATGGATGCATCTAGATTTGTTATGTATACGATTGTATTATGACATTATGAAATATGTATATGTTGGTGACTGATGTAAATTACATTCCACTAATTCACATTTGAGCTAGCTACTCCATGGTTACTATGCAATTTATTTGTTTGGGCTTGGTAAATTGTACTTGATTCAATTTTCTGAATCATTTATCTTTACACTAAGATTGTATCTTGCGTGATATGTCTTACCTTATATTTGTATCCCTTTGATCATGAATTGGATATCCTTTGTACCTTGTGATCTATCCTTTGATTACCCTTTCTTTTTGCTTTCGATTATATATAACTGTTCATGGGCTTCTTGTAAGCTCAGCCGCATTTTCTTTTCCTGCGGCAGGTATTTAAGCTAGAAGCTGGGGTTTGCTTTCGGGTTATGAGTGCTGAGTGTGGACTTACCCTAGAGATCTTAGTTTTGATATATGAATTGTTTCTTTTCAAGACGTTGTTATTTCATTTGGATATGTCTATCCTTTGAGAACTTATGTACCTTAAGTCGTGTTGACTTATTCCTTGTTAATATTAAGACTTCCAGAGTTTAGCATTGTTGTTATGATTATTTATGCTTTTTGATGTCACACATATTCTGTAATACTTCTACCCTTGTTGGGGTCGGGGCATTACAATTTATGGTATCAAAAATAGCTGCCAGGTTAATCATGACGAGGTTTTATGACCTTAGAGCGTAGTCTATGACCTATGAGGATTGGGTAGACATTAAGTTCCTTCTGCGTAACTCTCTTCCGTAACCTATCTTGTTTTCGTTTGCTAATCGTTTTCTCGATTGTTCAGATGGTGACTACCCGTAGAAACTCGGATGACGATGTTCCTAACTTATTGACCATGAATATGTTAACTGCCCTCTACGTTTTGATGATCGTATTCCTCCTGCGAATTTACTTCCTATCCATATGCTCGACTTTGATGAGAATCCATGCATGGATGTTGGCTTCCTCAACGAGAGCTACCATGACTGCTATCTAGACTGTGATCTTGGTAACGTTCGCCAACCTGAATTTGTTTTAATCATGTCCTCACCGCTTAAGTCCGTTAAGCTCATCTCTGCTATGAAGGCACGTACCTTGATTTCTCATGGGTGCCAAGGTTTTCTGGCTTCTGTTATGGACACATCTTTGGAGAGTCCTAATATTGAAAATCTTTTTGTTGTTCGTGAATTCGCTGATGTTTTTCCCGATGAACTTCCTGGACTTCCTCCGGCTAGAGAGATTGAATTTGGCATTGAGTTAATTCCCGGTGCTGAACCTATCTCAAAGGCTCCGTATCGTATGGCACCTGTTGAATTAAAGGAGTTAAAGGAGCAGTTACAAGAGATGTTGGAGAATGGCTTTATTAGACCTAGTGTTTCACCGTGGGGTGCACCGGTCTTATTTGTTAAGAAGAAGGATGGGAGCATGCGCTTGTGTATTGATTACCGCGAACTCAACCGTATTACTATTCATAACCGCTATCCTCTTCCGCGAATCGACGATTTGTTTGACCAACTGCAAGGGGCCAAATATTTTTCTAAGATTGATCTGCGATCTGGTTATCACCAACTTCGTGTGAGAGAACAGGATATTTCTAAGACTGCTTTTCGTACGCGTTATGGCCACTACGAATTCTTGGTTATGCCTTTCGGTTTGACTAATGCTCCTGCCGTGTTTATGGATTTGATGAACCGTATTTTCCACGAGTACCTTGATAAGTTCGTTATTGTTTTCATCGACGACATCCTCGTTTACTCTAAGTCTGAAGAAGAGCATGAGCAACATCTACGGATTGTGTTGGAGATTCTTAGACAGAAGAAGTTGTATGCGAAGTTTTCGAAGTGCGAGTTCTGGTTACAGCAAGTTGCGTTCCTTGGTCATATTGTATCTGCAGACGGCATTATTATGGATCCATCAAAGGTTGAGGCTATCACCAAATGGCCGAGACCTACTACGGTGACGGAAGTGAGAAGTTTTCTGGGGCTTGCTGGCTATTACCGACGTTTTGTTGAGGGTTTCTCCCGACTAGCTTTACCTCTTACCCAGCTGATGAGAAAGGGTGAGAAGTTTGTGTGGACCGGATGAGCGTCAGGAGAGTTTGAGGAATTAAACGAAGATTAGGTGTCTGCTCCTATAATGACTCTGCCATCAGGTTCCGGTGGTTTATAGATATACAGTGATGCATACGAAGAAAGGTTTGGGTTGAGTTTTGATGCAACTGGAAGGTGATCGCCTACGCATCAAGACAACTGAAGCCTATGAAGTAAATTAACCAACCCATTATCCATTGATTTAGCTGCTGTGGTTTTTGCATTGAAGATCAAGGAGACCACTAACTGTATGTGAAGCTGTGATATTTTTTACAGATCAAAAGAAGTCTTAAATATAGTTCCTACTCAGCGAGAACATACATAACAGAGAAGAGGTTGAACTTCTGAAAGAATTAAGACACTAACACCAGAACTCATCCGGCAGGCTATATGTTGGTTTGCCGACCACTTATCGAAAATATGGATGATAGCTTTGTTTTGATTCCATGATCCTCGTGATAATTAGAGCGTTTGGATGTTGAGTCTATGTGTCCGCGAGTTCTGGTGGCTATTGGGCGATATAGGCTAAAGTTAACCTCAAGCTACAACAAAGAAGCTCAAAGGACGACGTGAGTTGTAGAGGCTATTGTGCAGAATGTTGAAGACGGATAAACATACTGAGTTCAGTGTTGATGATGACGGTGTTGTGTGGTTTGAAGATAACTATGTTCCTAATATCAGCCACTTCACGAAAGGTATGACGGAAGCTCACAGTTCTCCATTTACTATTCATCCAGTTCAACCAAGATGTAAACAGAGATTTGAAACAGTACTTTTGGTTGAATGGCATGAAGCAAGAAGTGGCTACGTTTGTATCCAAGTGTTATGACTTGTTCAGCAGGTCAAAATTTGGAACATCAGAGGCTAGTTGTTTGTTACAGCCTTTGGAGATTCCTATGTGAAATGGGAGTGAGAATTCCATTGATTTCGTTACTAGGTTTGGCCTACTACTCAAAAAGACATGATGCGATTTGGGTGGTTTGTTGATCGCTAACAAGACTGCTCATTTCCTTACCTATTTCGAAGAACTATTGTTAAAAGTAAGTTGTGCGGAGATTTTTTGACAGTAAATCGTTAGACTGCATGGTCACCGACTTATATTGTGTCCGACAGAGATCTAATGTTTATGTCCTCAATTTTTGAAAGGATTTAAAGAAAGCTTGGAACTCGTCTTAAGTTCGTATCGGCAAATTTTCATCCCAAACCGATGGCAGTCAAGAGGACCAGTTCAGACTTTGGAAGATATGTTGAGGGCTTGTGCTTGAAATGACAGGTAGTTGGATGAATAATTGGTGCTTGGTGGAGTTTGCCTATCAATAATAATTGGCATGCTAGCTCAAGGCAGCACTCTTCGAGCTTTTGTAGGTAGAAAATGTTGAGCACCTATTGCTGGATGAATAGGTGAGCGTTTGATTGAAGGTCCTGAGCTCATCGAGATTACTAATGTAGAAAGTGGATGTTGCTAAGGGAAATTGAAGAGGCTAGATCGCGACAAAGAAGTTATGCTGATAAGCAACGACGTGACTTAGAGTTTTCAAGTTGGAGTCGTGTATTATCTGAAGTTTCGCCATTCAGAAGGAGTTAAGCGTTTTGGAATCAAGGGCAACCAGTCCTCTGATACATAGGTCCGTTTGAGAATTTGGAACGTAATGGAGAAGTTTCGAATCGTCTGGCGCTTCTCCGCAGTTATCGCACTTCACGAATGTCCTTTCATGATATCTCTTTGAGGGATACCATTATCATCAATGCATATCGCATCTTATCCTTTTGAACAGAATCAGCCTGATATGTCTTTGTCCGAGAACCTGAATCCATATCTGGATCGCAAGAGAGAGTCATGAGAAACAAAGTTATTCTTTTGTGAAATTCTTTGGAGAATCACCAGAGCGTGAGGCTACTTGGAGACCGAAGAGTCGATGCGAGCTAGTTATTACCTCTTTCTTGTCTAGTTCGGTATGTTTTTTTCGTTTCGTTCTCATTTCGATTCCATTCCGTTCATTTCCAATTTTCCGAGACGAAAATGTTTTTTAGAGGGGAAGAAGTTGTAAAACCTAAAAATCTCAATAAGTGTAAAATCACCAAAATACCCCTAATGCAAGAAAAAAACATAAAAGCATGCATAAATTTCATTTTAATTATAGAAATTATGAAAATGCAACATATGAAAATTATGAAATTTTTGTCAGATTAAAATACCTTATGTTATACAAGAAAAATAATTAATAATTATTTATATATGATTATGCCAAAAATAATTATGTTTATGTAATTATATATTACAAAATTAATATAAAAGAAATTAGATAATGATAAAATAAATTTGGCATTTATAAAAATCAGATTAACTATTTGAAAGCCCATAATACTCGGCAAAATCCTTTTATAATTTATTTATGCATTTTTCATTTTGATAAACACTAAAAACAACACCACCGAAACCCTAATAAATCAAAAGAGGCGGCATAAAAATTCTACAAGGCTTGCACGATTTTTCTAAGGTGATTTGAAGGTCAAGGATTGTGGGAAAAATAGTGGGAAGATTTTATAAGGCTTTGTTCGATTTTGGTATTGGTTTTGGGTTCGAATAAGCAACCGAATTACATAAATTCATAAAATCACCAAGAATCATCAAAGGTATTTTTGTACCTCATTTCTCATCATATTAGTTCGTTTTATGCATTGGAAAAATGTTCATGCATTTTATATTGATCGAAATAATTAAAAGCATATTAGAAACTCCAAAATTTTTAGTTTAATTATGAAATCGGCTTAAAAACTATTTGTAAAATTGATTTTATATTTTTTTAAGGTTGTTCATATCACATATAACTCAGAAAAATTGTTGGAAAAATTTAGGATGAATTCGAATAATTAAGTGGATTTACTGTGTTTAGCCGATTACGAAAAATAAGGAAAAGGGAAAGAAAATGAATAGGGTTAGGGTTTTTATATTTTTCTACAAGTGCATTTAATGCCAATATTGATAATAATTGTGTTTGTTATTGGGAACATTAAAATAGGGTTTTGTGTTTTATTACTTAGCCGAAATGATATTAAAAGTATAAGGACTTGAATTGTAATTTCTAAAACTATGGGGTCTGTTTTAGACATGTTGTTATATTTAATATATTCTGTATAAAATAATTTGGGGGTATAAAATGTCATATTGATATTATTTTGGAGATAAAATGGTTAATTACATATAATAAAGTAATTAGAAATTAATAATTAAAATAGATAGTACAGAAATTGAAATTCTGAAAAGTGGAAGGTCTGTGTTAGTAATTTAATGTATGAAAGTATGAATTGTCATGTTTGAATCTATAAGGACTTGTTTGAATTATGATAATTAAAGATAATGTTTAATTCATTAATAAACCAAAAGGACTAAATATAAAATTATTTAAAATTAAGGGTTGACTTGTAAATATAGAAAAATGGAAGGTAATAATCATGAATAAAATGTGAAACTTGATATTTACCCTTTTAACTTTGACAAATTGTTGATTTTGCATATTAAACCCTAAAGCTGAAGAGATTATACAAAGTTGGTTTGACTACTAGGGTAGAATCCTCTGATAATGAAGAAAGTTTGGGTGAGGATGCATCCAAACAAGGGAGGATTGATGCTATTGTTGCAGATGAAGAAATTACCCTGGTTAGTGTTCATGATGTGAATGTTTTTGCTGGTGAGGAGGTGTTTGTTGTAGAACAAGAAGTTGCTAATGAAATGAAAGTTGTTGAAGAAGTAGTTGAAGTTATTAACAATGCTAAGCTAATTATTGATGATGCTCAAGTTAGTGCTGCTGGTAATATAGTTAGTGCTGCTAGTGCTGCAACAACTATTAGTGCTGCTACAACAACTACTGCTACAATTAAAACTGTTGATGATATTACTTTGGCTCAAGCACTTGAATAAATGAAAAGTAAAAAACCCAAGAAGAAAGGGGTTGTTATATAAGAGCTGGGTGAATCTACAACAACAATATCTTCACAACTATCTTCACAACAATTACAGGAAAAAGGTAAAGGGATATTGATAGAACCTATGAAGCCTATGAACAAGAAAGATCAAATCAGGCTTGATGAATAAACTGCTTTAAATTTACAAGCTGGATTTGATGAAGAAGAAAGACTTGCAAGAGAGAAAGCTGAAAAAGAAGAAGCTAATATTGCCTTGATTGAAACATGGGATGATATACAGGCAAAGATTGATGTTGATCATCAATTGGCTGAAAGCATGCAAGCACAAGAACAAGAAGAGTTGTCTATTGAAGAAAATACTACATTATTTCAACAACTCTTAGAGAAAAGAAGAAAGCATTTTGCAGCTAAAAGAGCAGAAGAGAAAAGAAACAAACCACCAACAAAAGCTCAACAGAGAAAGATAATGTGTACTTACCTAAAGAACATGGAAGGATACAAGATCAAAGATTTGAAGTTAAAAGAGTTTGATCCTATCCAAGAGATGTTTGACAAAGCTTTCAAAAGGGTAAATATATTTGAAGACTTTAGAACGGAGCTGGTGGAAGGCAAAGAAAAGAGAGCATGAACAGAGCTGATACAAGAGAATGCAAAGAAGCAAAAGGTGGAAGATAACAAAGAAATAGCAGAGCTTAAACAGTTAATGAAAATCATTCCAGATAAAGAAGAAGTAGCAATTGATGCTATACCTTTGGCTGTTAAGTCTCCAAGTATTATTGGCTGGAAGATTTATAAAGAAGGAAGAAAGAGCTATTAACAAATAATAAGAGCTGATGGAAAGTCTCAAATGTACATGTTCTTTAGTCAAATGCTTAAAAGTTTTGACAGGGAAGATTTGGAAGAACTGTACAAGTTGGTAAAAGCTAAATATAAGTCAACAAAGCCAGTGGAAGACTTAGATTTGTTGTTATGGGGTGATTTGAAAACAATGTTGGAACCACATATAGAAGATGCAGTATGGAGGAATGAACAAGCATACAAAGTGTTAGATTGAAAGCTGCATGACTGTTATAGAGTACATTCCTTGAGGATGCAACATGTGCAGATTTATATGTTGGTAGAAAAGAAGTATCCCATTGCATCACTTACACTTTCAATGATGTTGGAAAAGAAGCTTAATATTTATTATGAAAGTGAAATGGCTTATCAACTTCTTAAATTCATCATAAACAGCTTAAGAAGTAAAGAAGTGTTTGGAAGCATCCTCCTGGTGTTGATGAAGCTTTAAATGAAGAAACTTGATGATTTTGAAGAAGAATATCAAGTTTAGGGGAGGATTGTTGGGATTAACAGTCTTCTTAATGCTGTTAGAATTACTGCTACTCATGTTTGTGTTAATACTGTTTAGCTGGAGTTAGTACTGCTTAGAGACTTCAAAGAAAATAAGCTAAGTGTTTACTACTGCTAGTACACAGTTACTACTGCTAGTGAATATTAGTACTGCTAGTGAATATTAGTGCTGCTGATGAACTTCAAAGAAAATATGCTAAGTAGTTACTACTACTAGTACAAAGTTAAGACTGCTCAGCTAAAGTTAATGCTGCTAGTTAGTACTGTTTATATGATATGTATTAGTTGTTTATAGAAAAAATTATGGATACTTAAGAAAGTATTGTAAGCCGACTAGGGCTCCTTGGTGTATAAAAGGAGGTCCTAGGGCATAGAGTTTGATGTACCAAACCAAAACCATATATAACTAGACGTATAATTCTTAGCTTCAAGGTCTTTGTAACCCTGATACTTTGTGAGTATTCGTATTATTATCATTAATAATATTGGAGCTTATTTGTTGAATGGTATGTTCATTGAATTACTGTTTCATTGATAATTCTTCTTAATATTAGAGATTAGATTCTGCATAATCTTTAATACATTCAAACAAATCTTTTACTATAGTTGTGTTAGATTTATCTAATATAACTAAACCTTAAACAAGCATAAGGAATTTGATCTATTAAAGTGGGATCAACATTAGCAAAAGTAGAAACCGTTGCTTATAGACTTGAACTTCCTCAACAATTAAGCATGGTTCATAGCATGTTTCATGTGTCTAATTTGAAGAAGTGCTTGTCCGACAAATAGCTTGTAATTCTGTTGGATGAGATCCACATTGATAACAAGTTACACTTCATAGAAGAACCAGTAGAAATTATGGACCGAGAGGTCAAGCGGTTGAAGCAAATCCGTATTCCTATCATCAAGCTTCGATGGAACTCTAGGAGAGGCCCAGAGTTTACGTGGGAATGTGAGGATCAATTTTAGATGAAGTATCCATACCTATTCGCAAACCTCGCACCTTCGTCAAATACCACGACTTGAGCTTTGGGGACAAAGCTCTTTTAACGGAGGAAGACTGTGACAACCCATAATTTCAGGTCATTTTACATCCATAAACTCAAATTTATTTATTTTGAGCTTTTACGCATTTACTTTTAATTTCAACCGCTAAGCTAAATTGCGTAAACCAAAAGTCAACAATTAACGTAAACCAACATTGAACAAATAAAAGTTTACGTCAAGCAAGTGTTATATAATTATTACAAAGATAATTTATAACTTTTCGTATCTTATTTTTATACGTTATGTAAACGTTTACGTTTCACAATATTTAGTTTATGCATGCATGTAAACTATACCACCTTTCTACACTTAACCAAATACCCACAATTATACCCAATACCCAAAAATTATATATTTCTTACACACAAACACACCATGGCCGGTTATGCATACATAAACACAAATCAAATACCATGTTTTACTTAGATATTATACCATGTGCTAGTTTTGAGATTTTTCAAGGCTTACTTACAAGTTCTAGCTACCACTTACACAAGAACACTCCCCCCATGCCAATTACTTACAAGACCACTCTCCTTCCCTAATTATTATGGATTGGATGTTAATTAGTTTCCTAGATGTTGGGAATTAAGGGCTTCTATAAGTTTCTACTGCTGGTTCAACTTAGTACTGCCAAGAGAAGACTTAGTACTGCCAAGCTAAGTTAGTACTGCTAGTGTTATAGTTAGTATTGCCAGTACAAAATGTTAGTACTGTCAGTTTATTAGTACTATTAGTTAAAAATAGTTAGTACTGCGTGCTTGGTTTTAGAATGAAACACTGGATTCTTCACAATACAAATGGTGCTTTCATTATCAATGTGAATCTTGGTGTTCATAATATTGAACCCATAATCAAAGCATTTGATTTTGGATCCACAACACCTGTCTACAGCAATTTGCAGTAGCAACATACTCTACTTCAGTAGTGAGTTGGCAACTATAGTTTGCTTTTTACATTGTCATTAAATCAACCTTTTGCCAAGAAATTAACAACCTCATGTTGTGGATTTCCTGTCAAGGCTAGCTCCAGCATAATCACAATCAGAAAAAGCTTCCAAGTCAAATGGTGAATCCCTAGGATACCAAAGGCCCAATTTGGATTGACCTTTAAAGTATCTAAAGATCCTTTTCATAGCATGAAGATATGAGACGTTAGGAGTAACTTAAAACCTTGCACAAGCACAAACATCAAACATTATGTCAGGCCTAAAAGCTGTCAAGTACATCAATGATCCAATCATTGATTTATATAAATGAACATCCACATCCTCAGCTTCTTCATCCTTGAAAAATGCCTTGTTAGTCTCAATTGGAGTGCTTATTGTCTTCATTGTGACAAAATCAAACTTCTTCAATATATTAACCATATACTTGTCTTGGCTAATGAAGATTCCATCATCTTTTTGCTTTACTTATAACCCTAAGAAGAAAGTGAGCTCCCCCATAGAACTCATTTGGAATCTCTTGTTCATCATCTGCTCAAACTCAACACATAAAGACTTTTTTGTAGATCCAAAGATGATGTCATCAACATACACTTGCACTAACAGGATATCACCTTTGTCCTTCTTAATGAATAAAGTCTTATCAATAGTGCCTCTTCTAAATCTATTTTTCAATAAGTAGGTAGACAAGGTCTCATACTAGGCTCTAGGAGCTTGATGTAGACCATATAAAGCTTTTTCTACTTTATAAACTTTGTCAAGGTACTGTGGATCTTCAAAATAGGAGGTTGGTACACATACACCTCCTATTCAATAGTACCATATAAAAAGGCACTCTTCACATTCATCTAGTACACAAGAAACCCCATAAATGATGCATAGGCAAAAAATAACATGATTACTTCTATCCTAGCAACAGGAGCAAAAACTTCATCATAATCAATTCCTTCTTCTTGGGTGTAACCTTGTATAACCAGTCTTGCCTTGTTTCTAACTACCATCCCTCTTTCAACTTTCTTGTTTCTATAGACCCATTTTGTTCCAATGGCATGCTTGCCTTTGGGTAAATCAACCAATCTCCAAACCTTCTACAATCTAAACTGTAGCAACTCATCTTGCATTGCCTCTATCCAGCTTGGATCTGTCAAAGCTTGTGTCACCTTCTTGGGTTTTATTTGTGAGAGAAAACAGGCAACTAAGCAGTTTTGATAATCTTTGTGATTTGTTCTCCTCTTCTTTTTGATGTAACTGACCATAGCATGTTATTCAGAAATCTTGGTTATTACCTTCCTTGTTTGGAGGAGCTGAAATATGTCTCCAATGATCTGTCTTTATGATGATCCCTTGTAGAAATCTAGTTAGTGGGGAATAGGACTGACATCATGTGTTTTCTAAGTTGTTACGGTCACGGCCTCTGCACCCACATCTTCATCATCATATGCACCACTAAAGATACCAGTATTTAGAAGATCAGCAGTATCCTCCAAATCAGACATAAGAGGATAAGTTGGAAGATCATTAGCATTAGTAAAAATTTGCCCATCAGTACTAACAGATGGACTAACGGTACTATCTTTATTAATGTTGTTAGCATAACCTTCCTTCTGTTGAACAAGCAAATTATCCAATTCAGCTCTAAAATCTTGCACATTCTAGTCATCTTCTTTATTTGAGGCTCCTCTTTCTTTTTCTTGACCATTTCTTTCACCCTCATTTGTTGGTTCTTCATTAGTCTTATTACCAGCATCATCAGCAACTGCATCCTCTGAGCTCTGTGGACTATTATAAAGTAATGGTAGCAGAATATATTGTTGAGTAGGTACTGCATCAACATTATCTTTGATACCTGCATTCTTATTAGTTTGATTCCCTGCAGTAACTGGCTCATAATTCATAGAGTTTGTTAGTAAATCAATATCAAAGAGCCAATCTGGCCTACTCCCTGTAACATTGGGTTTGTTTTCAAGAAATTTTATGTGCAAGTTCTGCTATACTTTCCTAGTTCTAGTGTTAAATACCCTAAAAGCCTTACTATTTATAGAGTATCCAATAAAGAACCCTTCATCAGCCTTCTTATCAAAATTTTCCTGAGGATCCTAAGGTAAATAAAGAAATAGTCCTCAGACACACAAAATGTCTCGACTAGATTAAACTTATACTAGGTGGTCTACCATGTAATAGTTCATAAGGTGTCTTGTTGTGAGGCTTGGTCACTAAAACCCTATTCTGAACATAACAAGCAGTACTAACTGCTTTAGCCCAAAATGTAGTAGGTAATAATGAATCTGCTAGCATAGTTCTAGCTACCTATATTAGTGTCCTATTCTTTCTTTTAGCAACTCTATTTTGTTGTGGATTTCTGGCAACACTAAACTCCCTCTTAATCCCTTTTATACCACAGAACTGATTCATGTCAATATTTTTAAACTCAATTCCATTGTCACATCTGATGATTTTAACCTTATGATTTATTTGGTTTTTATGCCAGTAATAAAAGTTTTAAGGATCCCACTAGTCTTATCCTTAGTGGCCAAAAAGAAAACCCAACTAAACCTACTATAGTCATCAATAACAACAAGGCAATATGTCTTGTGATTAATACTCCTTACAGATGTTGGGCCAAATAAGGTCCCCCACCGCCCCCCCCCCCCGGACAAAGTGGAGAACAGAGCTAGTGTATGGGGTGGTGTATAGAGGCGAGCACAGCGATAGAGCTGTGTCTTGTGGACAAGGCGGGTCGTGTTATTATGTTTTCTAGATATGTTAGCGACCACACGACTGGGTGCGAGGGACAGATAGGTGAACTTGTTCTACAAGTGCTATCATAGAGGGAAAGAATTCTTCGAGTAAGTTGTCGAACCATTTGCAGAGCTGTTAAAGTCAATCCTACACCAACATCTTTTACAAGTTTCCCCTTACAAGTTTATTCATATTTTAAAAGTTTATATATCAACCTCCTATGCCATAAATTAGACTCATCTATTGTAGCCTTTGCAAATAAACAAGTCAAACCTCCTGAAGGAACAACATTCTTTAAAATCCAAAACGTACATGTTGTTTCTGTCTGGAACTTTAAGCAAGACTTGACTTTCATTCAAGTAGCTTTAAAGTTTTTCACCCCCCCCCCCCCCCCCCCAGGAGAAAATTAAAGAAAAAAAAAAAAAAAAACCCCCCCCCAAAAGAAAACAATTTCAGTCTCAGTGAAAAGAACATTGTTTTTCTTGTCACACATTTGTGAGACAGAGAAAAGATTAAACTTAAGTTCCTTTACAAAGTATACATCTTCAAAGTCTAATTTCCCAGTCCTAATTTTACCTTTTCTAGTAATTTTACCTCCTTTAGGACTTCCTCCAAATGCAACAAATCCACCATCAATCTCTTGATAATCTGTAAGAAAGGACTTGTTTCCAGTCATATGCCTAGAGCATCTACTATCAAAAATCCCTTGATCCTGTAAAGTATATTGTGGATTACCCTGCACTCAAAATGAGAGAATTAGTTTCTCTTGGGGACCCAAGCCATTACTGACTTGAGTCTGCCTTGTAGATCAACATAGTCAAATCTTTTAAGCATGTATGATCCACTGTCTTTGGAGGTATGGTCAATAACATTTCCTGTTGGTCTCCAAATCTAGCATGCTGAGGACTTAACAACATTTTCCCTATTTCCCTTAGCAACACTAACTACTGCTTTTGGCCTAGCAGTAGTTACATTGTTAACCTTAGCAGTTTTAACTTTTTTCATTAAGATTATTGGTTTTAGCTGCTGGTTTTTAGTTAAAAGCCCTTCTTACTAGTGAATGTGCTTTAAAATAAGAATATGTTTTGGGTAATGCATCATTCACTTTTGATTTGGGGGCATCAGTATTAACAGACCTGGCAGTTTTAATTGATGTTGCTGCTCTTGTAGAGCTTTGCTTAACAACATTAACTGGCACTTGCCCTGACTTTGTTAATACAGTTGTTGGAACAAACTTCCTTTTAGGATGTGGGTGAGTCAATTTATTTTGGTGGTTCACCCTTTGAGCATTGTTCCATACTGGTCTAATTTCCCTTTGACCAGTAACCCTTCCCTTATTATTCAACACATGTTTTTCTACCATTTTATTGTCATGAAAATCATAGTCTTTGATTAAATGGTTGAAACTCCCACATACAAAACAAGCTTTCTTTATAAACTCAAAACCATTTCCTAGTTTCTGAGTCATCATCCCATTCTAGTTTCTTCTATTTTCCCTAGGACTTTGACTTTTCCTAGGATACTCTACTTGCCTATGTGTGTTTTCCTTATTAACAAATTTCACATTTTCATTAGATTTGACAAAATTGATTTTAGTTAACTTTGGTTTTGTCTGATCAGATTTAGGTCTAAACACACTATCATTATCACTATCAGTGTCCCAATCTTCAATGATAGGAGCACTAGGCCTAACAGTTTTAGGCTTTTCTACAATATCCTTACTAGTCTTAGATATACTAGTTTTAGTTTCACTCACTTTAGTCTTATAGACAGAATCATCTAACCCAGCAAAGGATAAGTCAGGTCTTGAGGGCATGTAGTTCCTAGTGTAGGGAGGGGGAACTGCATGAAACCCTTCACCTGTTTTGAATCTATCATTTACTGGACTATCATCCACATCACTTTCTCTACTGTTAAACACACTATGAACCACTTCAACTCCAAAAAAAAAATTCATTTGACTATCATAACAAAAACCAGCTTTGTCTTTAGCACTTTTGACTATTTATCAGTTTAGTTAGATTCTTTGATGATTCTTCAAAATTTTCTAGTTTAAGTTTCAAATCATTTTTCTCTTTTAAAGCTTCTTCTAACTGATTTTTAAGGTCTTTGATAGAAATATCTTTCACTTGGACATCATACTTTAAAAATGCAATATCTTCTTCATAAACAGCTTCATTCTTTACATGAATAACTATCTTAGATTCTAATGATTCTAATCCCATTTGATAACCTATAATTTCTAGATTAGATTTATTAAGAGCTTTACGCTATTGATCATACTGTTTTTGAAGAGTTTCATATGATTTTAAGCAATCTTTAGAGCAAGTGATGTACCACATAGTCTGAACCTAGTGATACTTGATGAACCATGGGATCTATAAGCCCATATGATAGCAAAGGTTTGTGATGCCTTCTTCAGCCTGAAAGCTCCAATCATAACCACCTATCCTATCTTGAACAACCAGGGCATTTGTAGTAGATGTATCCACTGGTGCATTCCTTCTTGGAGCATCTCTATTTCTATTCCCCTGATTCCTTGGTGCCTTGCATTCTCTAGCAAATGACCTCTCCTGTGGCAGTTGTAATATTCAACATTTGTCTTATCAAAGCCAACGGTTTCTTTGCCACTAAAGTTCAGATTCCTTTATGTCTTCTTTAAGAATCTCTTCACCCTCATGGTAAGCATGGCCACCTGCCATTTAAGATCCATCTCTTCCAGATTATCAGTATCAATCTGCTCTAGATCTTTATTGTCTAATTATGGACTATTAGTTTGATTAGCAAAGAAGGAAAACATGACATCATCAGCATAAGTTGAGGAAGAAGCTTGTCCCTGTGAACTAGCAGTAGAAACTTCATGAGCAGTATTAACTGCTTCATTAGTACTGCTGGTGTTTTCTGAAGATACAAAAGCCATATTCTGAGAGTTTAAGCTTGAGCTTGATTGGCCTTTAATCTCAGATTCATACACCTTCAGATTATTATACAAATCATCCATGCTTAATGTGTCTAGATCAGATTTGTTTCTCATGATTAAAGCAATATTGTTCCAAGTTAATGGTAGACTTCTCAGCAACTTCATATTTTCATCTTCCTGAGAGATAACTTCACCATGAATTTCCAATTGGCTGATGAGTTTTTGAAACCTATCATAGGTTTTATCCAGTCTTTTAGATCTTGATGCAGCAAAATTCTCATATTGTTGCTTCAGAATGGTTTTCTGCATTTTCTTTGATTCTTTGTTGCCTCCAAACCTGGCCTTGATTGCTTCCCATAAGGTCTTTGCATCCTTGATTCCATGAAACTTTAATAGGTGCTCATCAGGAATGGCCAACAATAGAGTGTTTTTTGCTTTCAATTCATTCTTTCTTGCTAGCTTTTGTTCAGCAGTTTTAGGAAGAATGGGACCTTCAGCACTAGCTGATGCAACAGCAGGTGCATCAACATTCACAATAACCTCCCAAAGAGCATAATCAGTGTGAGTAAGATATTGCTCCATTCTCATGCTCTATAGATCATAGTCTCCTGTTTTGAGTACTGGAAGTTTTAGTGCAGACACTGTTTGGGTAGTTTCTGACTGTGATTCCATCTTCTCTTTGATTATGAGATCTTGTGTAGATATAGTGTTCTTCTTATTCAGAGTTTCTCAACAAGCTCTGATACCACTTGTTGATCCCTTTTGAACAGATCTTACTTAGCTTGTTAAAGCTTAGTTGTGTTGGATAGATCCAAAACAACTATAGTAGAAACTAAGATTGTAAATACTACAAACTATGCGGAATCTAGCTTGTAATACTAAGAAGAACAATGAAACAGTAAAACAAGATCTTGCTAAACTTTCAATATATTAAACACAATCAAAGTTACAGAATAACTTTGAAACTAACTATATTTGCTATGAAAACTATATATAACTTGATATGAAAACTGATATCTAGATCTATGCCTTAGGGTTCCTTTTATACACCAAGGAAACCCTAATGGGCTTACAAAACGCGTTACATAATCATGCATATCTATTCCTAATATATCTCATGCATATCACTTTAGCAGTACTAACTATATAACTAACAGTACTAACTATTATAACTAACAGTACTAATAAACTGATAGTACTAACACTTTGTACTGATAGCACTAACTATTAAACTAACAGTAATAATGACTTAGACTGTTTTCTCTAATCTTCAGTAGCAATACAAACTTGAACCAGCAGCATTAAGTCATAGAAGCCTCTAATTCCCAACAATCCTCCCCTAAACTTGATATTCATCTTGTTAATCATCTAGTTTCTTCATTACCTGCATCTTGATCACTAGGAGGATGTATCCAAACACTCTTCTACTTCTTAAGTTGTGATCCTGTAAACCTGAGAAGCTTATAAGACATTTCACACTCATGATCAACTTCTAATCTTCTACTCAACATTCTTGAAAGCATCTCTTATGTAAGAGGATATGTCTTCTCTATCAGCATGTGAATAGCAATTCCAGTATCCATCAGTAATACATGAACTCCACATGAATCAAATAATCTCCAACTGATCAATGTGTAGTCCTGTTGAGCTTTCCAGATGTCATCACATTCACTTGGTTCAAATACAATAATGAGATCTCCCCAAAGTAATCTATCATATCCTTCTGGGCTAGCAGTCTCAAATCTTTCTTTAACCAGCCTATATAGATCTAATACATCTTTCCTATTATAATCATCAAGCATTTCTGTAATTATCTTATAAGATTTAGTATTTTCATCACCCCTGATGATCTTATAATACATCTTGTCTTCTGATAGAGCATGTGTCTTCCAATCAACTATTAGATACTTTGTAGCTAATGATTCAACATTTACAGCTTCATCATCTCCTGAAATTATATCCAAATAAGCTCTAAGCGCTTCCTTCTTAGCATCATCCTCTATCTTTTGTCTCTTTGAACTTCATATCATCGAAGATTTTTCACCTGTTCTTATTCCTAGTACAACTGTTTTCCCATTCTACTTGCCTTCAGCTTACCTTTTATCTTACAGTGTATTAACCACTTCAGAATCTATAGGAACAAAGTCATTGATCCACTTTTGCTCCCTTTCATATAGCTTCTGAATTTCTTCAAAGCTCTTGCTCTTTATCTGATTATGAGTGTACTTGCCCGTGTGCTTCAGATAAGTAACCATCTTGTTTCTGAGTTGAGCTCTGGTTGGTGGCTTGTTTCTAATTTGTTCAGCTCTTTGTGCAGTAAAGAACCTTTTCCTTTCAGCAATCATTTCCACCAACATTCTAGAGTTTTCTTCAATCGTGAATTATTCTCTTTCTTCTTGTTGAAGTCTTTCTGCTAGTAATTCATCAGCATCCATCCTTGCTTGAATATCTTCCATTTGTTCAATCAATGCTGCATCCTTGGCCTTTTGTTCTGTAACTCTTTCCCTAGCAATCCTTTACTCTCTCTCAAACTGTGCTTGTTCTTCTTCAAACAGTCTTTGAGCAATCTCTGCATCCCTTTGAATCTGAGCCTTTATAGGATTCTTTGGAGGCTTTTTAGGCTCTTGTATAATGCCTTTGCCTTTATCTTTTGGATCAATAGGTGGAAGAATTGTTGTTGATCTAGCAGATTCTTCCACATCTCTGAAATCAACTCCTTTTACCTTAGCCTTCTCACTTCTCATCTTTACAAGTGTTTGAGCAATGGTAAGATCCTTATCTTCAAATGCAGTTGTAGTAGTTGTTGGAGGCATTCTTGGTTCAGCAGTACTAATAGATACACCAGCAGTAGTAACTGATGCACTAGTAGCACTAACTCCAGTAGTAGCAGTGTTAACTGCACCACCAGCATTAACTGTATCACCTTCAACATTCTCTATTGCTTCATTCACCATATCATCAATATCATCATCAAAATCACCTTCTTCAAACATTGGCCTTGTCTTCAAATTCACCCACTTTTAGGATACATTCTCCCTTATCCAAACGACTTTCTCCTGGAGGTACCAATCTAAGAAGAGTTCATCCCTGGAGTTCTTGCCTTATCTTTTTTTTTTTTCTTTTCCAATCTTTTGACTTTCTTTTTTAACTTTTTGATCAACAAATGTTGAGCAATCTTTAATGTTTCGAAGGCAAGAACCCTGTTTGACAAGTTTATACAAATAGCCATCAATTCATTATTTAGGTACTACCCTCATCACTTCCAGAGTGTGACCTCCTAGAGAGGTGAATCATGGGGTGTTGTGGTACATAATCCTTCAAATCATCTTGCATGTTCAAGTCTTACCTTATCACTTCCAAGTGTGTTACCCTCCTAGGAGAGGTTGAATCATAGAAAGCGGTGTAAGGTACCACTCTCAACCTATTACTAAGCAATGGTACCATAACACCGCATAGGCTTCTTGGCACCCGGAATACCACCTGTACTATTCCCTAAGAATAGGCACATTAGGTATTCTCCGAGTATAAGGTCTTAATGATGTTACCATTGTCCTGCTCTGCATCTAAGCTTTAGCAGCAGTAGTGGCAGCCCTTTTTCCACTCTGTCACCCCCAACTCCTTATGACGAGCCTCCATCACCAACCTTCTAGGCGGACCACGCAGACTGATGATCTCAATGTCCCCGACCTCTTTTGCTTGCCTAGGTGTTTGGGTCGTTTGTGGAGAGATGTTGCAACAGCAGGAACATGTTCCTCTCCTGAGAGAGACAGGTTGAAGATGGAGGTTCTGGGTTCAGAGGTTGTCGCTGAACCTTCACCCTTATAAACTACTACATGTGGACAACAATACTTTTAAATAAAGGAGAGTAACTGTCCCTAGATAAACCTTTAGCATTTCTTCTCATATTAGAAAAAACTTTCTTTGAGTAAGGGGGGGGAGGCGCGGGCGGGGGGGGGGGGGGGGGGTGTTTAGTGTTTCATAAGTATCAAATACTAGCCTTTAATTCAGTTAAGAACCAAAACCCAAAACACCTTCTGTGTGTGTCACCCATTTGTCCAAAATCTTGTATCCATCCGAGAAGAAAAATCATTCCTTGTACGATATCGGATGACATTAACAGTATAAACATTTTCTCAGATGAAACAAACAGTACCTTCGAACAGTATTAATCATGCTCAATAGTATTAACATGTAATGAAAGCAATACTAACTTCCTTTTTTGAACTGTTAGCAGCATAAACATCCATGTTGAGCAGCATTAAAATCATTTGAACACCACATTCTCGAACAACTGTATAAACCTTCCTGTATACGAACAATATAGATATCCTTGGCATACACGTATATCTTCAGAATAAAAACGAGAACAGTAGCTTCTTTTTGTTCAATAGTAGTAACATATACGTGAATCCACTAAAATATCTTGACAGCAGAAACATTCTTCGAGCAACATAAATATACACAAGCAGCATATGACAAACATTATATTTACTTGAAATCCCAATATCATACTAAGCCAATCTGCCATATCTTTTCCTTTTATAATCAAAACTTTATTTCTTTATAGCTTTTCACCAACGAACAAGCAGCATAAAATCTCTTCCATATTTTCTTCGGACCCACTGCTGTTGACTTTGTATTCTTAACCATGTAATCGAAGATACAACCAGTTCACAATTTCTTTTACTTTTCTTCTTAGCATTTTATACATTCATGATCCAATGCAAACTCGAACATTAAAACAGTCGGTCACAACAAACCGTTGGCTACAAAATAGATTCCTTTTTATTCTTTTTCTTTGATTTATAAAACCTTGTAGATCCTAGATCGAGAGCTATGAGGCTCTGATACCAATTGTGAAAACCTAAAGATCATTGAATCGTTTAAGCTCAGGTTGTTTAGACCTTTATCTAGGATAATATTAATGTTCATAAGTTATAAAAACAAAGCGGAATAAGAACAAAGATATTCAACAAGGTTTTCTATTCATACGTTTCCATCAAGCCCCAATTCTAGACCATCAACTCTAGAATGGTTACAATTTAACAGGGATCAAAGATCCTTGGGGCTACACACTTCTTCACTAGACATCTACATCTTATCATCATTTGAAGAATTCTTCCTTTGTCTTTTAAGTCCTTCATCTTTCATATGTTTTGTCTTATCAACTCAAATATAATTCCCAACATTAGGTAAACTCCTAAGATACTAGTGTCCAAGAAGAAGGAAAAGGTGGATGTTTCTAGAGGATAAGGAATTGAATTGTTATTTGATGTGTCATTAACTGAAGAAGCTCAGTATGAAGAAGTTAGAAAGAAGAGCTTAAGGGACTTTCACAAGACTCATCTAAGTGGTTCTAGTATTGCTACCAAACCTACTCTAAGTGCTGCAATAATCAAACCTTCTATTACAAATGAAGTAACTGGTGACGGAAGAAGAATCCTCTGAAAGTGAAGCTGAGTCTTGGGGAAATGAGGATGATGACAACAATAATGATCAAGACTCCAAAAGTGAAGAAAGTGATCAAGATAAAGACAGTGATGATGAAAAATCCTAATCAGACAATGAAGATAAGTTAAATTCCGAGCATGAAACTGATGATAATGAATCTAGTTTTGAGTCTAATAAAAAAGAAGATGATGAAAAGATTGAAGATGATGAAGAAGAAGAAGAGGAGGAGGAGGAGATTGTTAAAACTCCATCTAACAATTCTGATGACGATGATGAAACAAAGATTGCTGATAAAGTTTAAGGTGATGAGGATGAAGAGATGGACTACACTACAAGTCTGCTATATGATGATGTAGATATAAGGATGAATGAACCAGTTGATGCTGATAAAGGGTTTGTTTAAGAGGAGGGTTATGATGCTGCAATAAGTAACGTTCAGCAAGAGAATGAAAATCCGGAGATCTCTCAAGTCATAAAAGATGCTTATGTGACACTTTCTACTATTCCACAAAAGGCTGAAGTTCCAGTCTCTAGCTTTTCTCGTTCATCTAACTTGGCAACTAAATTCTTAAACTTTTCAGATATTCCCACTACAGAAGCTGAAATTGTTTCTCCATTGAACGTTCCAGTTCATCATGAAGTACCAAGCTAGAAGACACCCACACTCCTCACAGTACCTGTCTCGGTTATATCTGAATCTTCACCAGTAATCTCCACTGTCATCTCACAATCATTATAATCATTCACTCCTCCACCACTATTGTCAACTCCCACACCACCACCAACAACTGAAGCTACAAATCCTCCATCTACACTTCTTGATTTCGCATCAGTCTTCCAATTCAAAAACAGAGTCACAACATTGGAACAAGAAGTTGCTAAGCTCAAAAAGGATCCTCTCTATACTCAAGTAATGGATTTAGTTGATGAACATCTAGATGCGAAGCTGGGAGCAACCAGAGATGAATTCATGAACTTCATCTTGGCATCACTCACTGCAAGGATCACTAAGCAATCTAAGATACAACTTCCTTAGATTCTGCTACAGGAAATGTCTAACTTTTCTCCTATAGAGATGTAACGCATGATTAATGAGTCACTTGAACATATTGTTCTAGCCAAGGGGTCTTCTCAACCACAATCTTCATATGAGGCTGCCGCAACGCTTACTGAATTTGAGTTAAAGAAGATTCTGATCGACAAAATGAATAAAAGTGAATCATATCTGGCAGCTCCTGAACACATAGATTGGTATGAAGGATTAAAAAAGTCTTATGAACTCGACAAGACTTTCTTCTCTACTTATGATAAAGTGTATTCGTTGAAGAGAAGCTGCAAAGATAAAGATAAAGATAAAGACCCCTCCGCTAGATCAGACTGAGGGTTGAAGAAGAGGAAAACTGGAAAGGATGCAACACCAGCAACAGGTCCTAAAGCTAAAGAATCGCAGACTGACTCATCCAAAGGAGAGAAGTCTTAATCTAATTCTTCTAGAAAGTCTGCTCAATCAGAGGAACCAGAGTTTGAGATTGGAGACTCAGATATGCCACAAGATCAAGAGGAGAACCTGGGTAATGATAATGAAGAATACAAGGAAAAGGTTGCATCGAAACGTGACTGGTTCACCAAACCTTCATAACCTCAATAACCTACTGATCTTGATTGGAATATTGGCAAGACTCCTCAGCAAGGACAAAATCAAAGCTGGTTAATGACTCTTGCATCTTCTACTAATAAACCTTCAAAGACCTTTGATGAATTGATGAGCACTCCAATAGACTTCTCTGCATTCATCATGAACGACCTAAAATTAAAAAATCTTACCCAAGAAATACTGTTAGGACCACCATTCAAACTTCTCAAAGGCACACGTTCCAATTATGTTGAATTGGAATATGATTTTGAAGAATGCTACAAGGCTCTCTCAGAAAAACTTGATTGGGAGAATCCAGAAGGTGGTGACTATCCATTTGATCTTACTAAAACCCTACCTTTAGTTATGAGTAGAAATCGTCAAAAAGTACTTGTTGATTACTTCTTCAACAACGACCTCAAGTATCTGTAAAGAGGTATTTCGACTATGATCTACACAACTTCTCTCATTAAAACAAAAGGCTGCTCAATATGATCTTACATGCATTAAAGACATGGTTCTAGATGTATGGGTTCCTATTAAAGCCGCCTATGATTTGCATTCACTATGGGGTATTTCACATTTAAGAGAACAACATAAGACTTTCTATGCATATGCACGAGGCTTGCAATCAAGACATGATGTATATTCCATGAAACGTATTCTGGTGGTAACTCGGGTCAAAGTAATGAGGAAACATGGGTATGGGTATTTGAAAGAGATTGTTGTAAGAAGAGCCGATAACATCCTTTATAGATTCAAAGAAGGAGACTTTCCATGTCTTCGTATCAATGATATCGAAAACATGCTTATCTTTGTTGTTCAGAATCAACTTATAAATCTCTCAGGTGATGACATTTTTGACTTCGCAATAGCATTAAGAATGTTTACCAGAAGCTTAGTTATTCAAAAGCGAGTCAAAGATCTTCAACTTGGAGTTAAAAGTTACCAGAAAAAGATCAATATCACCAGGCCACAAACTACCATATCCGGCATGAGGAAAAGAGACCAGTACACTCCATACCAAGACCCTCAAGGATTTATTTATGTCGACAACAACGGAAGAAACATGTTGATGTGATCAGATGAACTCTACAAGTTTAGTTATAGGACATTAACTAGGCTTCGAACATCGCTGGATGACATAACAAAGAATATCCAAATGGAGTACCTGCCTAAGAGACGTTGGAGTAGATTAGAGAAGAAAAGATCTAATATCATGATCAAGGCAATTGACAAGCAGTTGAAAGAAAGAAGGTTGATAAGGAGTCTCAAAAGGTTTGTTGGTGGAAGGCACTACGGAACTGACCTCCGGCTACTTCAACGAACAATATGACTTTGTCATATTGTGTTCGTCATCATAAGGTCATTTTGTATATTTTATAAACTTGTGAATATGTATATATGTAGTGTAGACTTAAAAGTAGGTATATATAGTGTTTGAGTATGAATTTTCAAGAATTTCTTAGTAAATTCAAAAAATTTCAACTTAACATACTCAAACATCATATAATACCCTCATAATTTAAAGGGGAACATTAAAATGTTCCAATTATTGACTTGTTAATAGTTGGACATTTTTTTCCTGAAACCATGAATATTTGAATCAATTGATATCCAAAATATAAAGAGATTTGACATTTTTGATAAGGGAAGAAAATATGATTAAAATATATGGCTAATAATGTGATTTTTATGATCGCTAGTGTACGCTATCCCATATATATATGCTAAAGTCTTTTGTTTAATCAATGCACATATAAAGGGTGTAGACTAATCTAATAACATACTTGATGAGAGGGAAAGAGAGGTGATTTTAGAGAGAGAGAGGGTTGGATGAAAACTTAGAGAGAGAAACTAAACATATGAGTGAAATATATTATGTGTGAAAAATGAACAACCAACCACCTATCCAAGGCATGGAGAGGTGTATAAATACCCTAACGAGGCCGGCCATGGAAGGGCTTAACATGGGCTTTCCATGAGGTTTTCCTAACTTGGCCTATTAAGGTTCCAAAAATAACTTAACAAGCTAACTACATGTATCTATGGTAGTGACCGACACTTTTGTGTTCCTAACAATCTCCCCCTAAGGGAGGTCCCTCAATTTTATAAAGACTTAAACCTAGCATACTATGTTTTATCTTTAGTCTTGAGCTCATAGTCTTTAACTTCAATCATTAACTTGTGAGTTGATGTAGTGATCATTGACTTTAGGCTTAAGCTTGTTCCTTTATCTTCACTTAAATGTGAAAATGTGATCTTGAATAGCTTGAGATCATCAACCAAGCATAATCTTGTTTTGCCATCTTGTAAACTTTGCCATCTTGTGAACTTGTGACTTCAGGACCGACATGCTCATACCTTTCTTGATATGTTATCTTGAAAAGCTTTAATAATGCATCTTTCTTGAGGCTCTTTAACTATAACACTTCGTCACTTCGAGAAACACATTCGGTATCAGAGTGACAAAAACTTATTTGAAATTCTTTGACTTTAATACTTTGTCACTTCAATAAATACGTATGGTATCAGAGTAGCGAAACTCTTGAAACATGTACTTGAGCTTTCATGATGTCTTTATGTTTGTCGGTCGGGTATGAGCATTTGGCTATGAATATAGTGAGAGAGCTGGAATCAGGTACCTTCACCTCCATCTTTAAGTATCTTGTATTAAAATAGTAAGCAATAAAGCAGGGGGGCGAATATGATTTGTCATTCGCCTATAAGGATCGACATGTGATCAAGTAGATTTAGTTTAGGAAGAATCTCCTTAACAGGATTTCTAGCTGAAGTATAGAATCTTTCTAACATATTTGTATTAGATTCATCAACCTCAGCATGTTCTTATTACCGGAACGTCTCAAAGTACCAAGCACGATAAGAGTGAACCAGTGAGTTACTGTCTCACCGATTGAAATAGAAAAATTAATTTGAAAATCAATAGACGTGTCACTTACTAAAGAGGTTCTGTGACAAATCGAGAGTGTTAATCAATTCAAAAATTCATCATCAATCGTCAATTCATAACAGGAACAAGTTTGATTCTTATAGAATCGAACCATCGTTTCTTTCCAGTTGTCACAAGTTTGATTCACATAGAATCGCACAAGTCACCTACCATGAGCTTGTTTGATGTTGGCTCAAGCAAGATTTACATCTTCATTGTGAATACTTAAGTATCACTCGAGTGTTCTGGCAAAATCACAAGGATAATGCGTAGGACTCTTAATATATATCTTGTTATTCACATTGTGTGACTTAACAAGCATAATTTTGACAAATGTCCTAATGAGATTTATGGATGATCTCTTTTGGCTCTAGACTCAATAGTGCACTTTGGTTTTAGTGATCGGAGGCTGGAGGCTGGGACAGACTACCCCACCATTTTCAAATATCAACTACACGGAGTTGAAAAAGTCCAATATAAATGGATTTGTAACTCTGTAAGAAATGAAACCAAGATTCTAGTTGAGAGACCTTTGAGTGGCAAGGGAGGGAATTTTGTACATTAAGCATCACTAGGTCCTGAAGAACTATCTTCAATGTCAGACAACAACTAGTGTTACTGACAGTTTTATGTATAGATCTGGTTTTCTTCATGCCTAATGTATAATGAGGCTTCTTTCTTTTCCACCACCCTTTATCCGTACAATTTCTTTTCATTCTTCAACTAGCCCATTTAATAATGCTTACCAAGAACTTCATAACTAACAACCTTATAAGGGGTTTTGTTTCCATGTTAGCTCAATCTCAGTCGGCATTATTCCTGATTCTCACTTTTTCTCCTTTTGTATCATACCTAAGGACTTCTACACTATCTAGTGGATATCCCTAGGTAGATTCCTCCGGTTCTAAGAATACCAAAACCATCAAACTTTGGTAAATAACCAAATACACTTTCTATAATTTCCGCACTTGAATCTTATAGCAAAAGTTACACACATCTAATCATTTAAAACATACACAAAAACTAACTAAAGCAACATGCTTATAAGAAAATTAAATATGGTTTCCCTTGCTTCTTTGAAATCGGACGAACCCCAAACAACCTAAATAAAACATTTTTCGATCAAACCAATTGCCAATAACAACAATCTAGCACTTTTAAACACCCCTTTATACTCAAAAATGGCAAGAACAAACCAAAAATCTAACTTCTTTAAAACTTATTGCATGTAGGATTTTAATAGTAGGATTTGTAGGCCTTGAAACAGGGATTAATAATATGCAAACGGATTTAATTGCATGTTAGAAAATTGACCGGAAAGTGGTGGTGAAGGGTTGGCCGGTCGTGGAGTTAGGAAGGAGGAGGAAGAAAAGAAAATTTTGTAAAGAGTTTATGTGTGTGTATAAGTGTCCTATTTATAGAAAACCACTTTGGCAATTTGGCAATTCTAGTCCTTCTTTCTCACTAGTCCTTCAAAGTTAATACAAAAGTGTTTATTTCGTTAATAAAATTGGCCAAAGACTCGGGTCACACCATGTTAGTAAATATCATAAATCCGTCCCACTAATTTTTCTTTAAAACGTTTAATAAAATGTTAAATCATGTAAAACACGACCTTTAAACACGGTTTTTATGAAAACTCAGGGAAACGCCGTAAAATACAAAAATAACTTAATCACGCTCTCGGAGCGACAACATAAATTTTTCTGACTTTCTTAGACGCTAAAAACTAATAAAACTCAATCACGACTTGAAATTAACTTATAAATGGAAATTTTTCATCAAACCTTATATAGTATAAACAACTATAATTAATTATGTAGCAAAATAATTATCTTAGCTCAGGATAAACGTTGACCTGTAAACCTCGGTGTTGTTTACATTCTTCCCCCTCCTTTAGGGAACACCATCCGGTGCTCCCGCTCGACTTTTAATCCCACTATTTCCATTGCTTTCTGTCCTTGGTTGTAGATGAGATGAAGATCCTTTTTCTTAATTATGATCCTCACGTCCCAAGTAAATTTTGGACCTCTTTGTGAATTTCTAACAAACTTTAAAACGATAGGTATCCACTTTGCTTAAGTCCTTAACCTCTCTAGTCAACAACAATCCACTGGGCTCATCCAATCATATGTAATTTATCATCAAGTTGAATCTCATCCATCGGAACAAGAATATCGCCATCCACTAAACATTTCTTAAGATTCGAAACATGAAAAACACTATAAATCCCCTTCAACTCTTCAGGTAACTCCAACGTATAAGCTATAGGACCAACTCTAGCTAAAATCCAGATATGGACCATGTAACGTGGACTTAACTTTTCCGCGCTTTCCCAAAACACATAGCGCCCATTTCATGGTGAAACCTTGAGTAGGACCATATCAAGCCAGACTTTCAGTAAATTCTAATGATAAAGTTCTTCTATCTGCTATAGCTTTTTCCTTGCGACTATAGGCAATCAACACATGGTTCTAATCTGGATTGATCTTCGCGATCAAACACCAGATCAATTTCTGGACCGGTTGAGTTGGCTATCCTCAACTCACTCTAGTAAAAGACAGGTGTTCTACATCTCGTTCTTGACAAAGCCTAATATTGTGCAGCCCTTAATACTGTAATGATAACTATTGTTATATAAGAACTCTACCAATGGAAGATGAGACGATCCCAACGAACTTCTTAAAGTCGTACACATAAGCACGCAACATAACTTCAAGCTTTTGTATAGTTATCTTTCCCTTTTGTGACTATCCGGTTTACGGGTCCATCCGTTTAAGGGTGGTAAGCAGTACTCATATCTAAATTCGTCCCCAACGCTTGCTGAAGCGGTTTCCAGAACCTTGACGTAAAATGGCTATCTCGATCCAAAATGATCGAAACTGGAACACCATGCCTACACATAACTTCCTTCAAAGAAAGTTGCGTGAGCTTCTCCATGCTATTCGTTTTCTTCATTGGTAGGAAATGAGCTGATTTGGCCAGTCGATCGACAATGACCCAAATCATATCATACGCACTCGGTGTCCTTGGCAGTCCACTTACAAAATCCATAGTAATCATTTCCTATTTCCAAACTGGAATCTCAGGTTGTTGTAGCAATGCAGATGGTTTCTGATGCTCAGCTTTAACCTTCGCACAAGTCAAACACTTGCTTACATACATGGCAATATCAGCCTGCATATTCGGCTACTAGTACAACAACTTCAGATCTTGATACATCTTGTCTGATCCCGGATGGATAGAATATTTGGGCTTATGCGACTCATGCATAATCAAATCCCTCAATCCATCGAATCGCGACAACTAAACACAATTTCCAAAACAACGTGTTCCATTAGGGTGAAGCTTGAATATTTTCTTAATCAGTCTCCACAAATTCTCTTTCTTCACATTTTACTTCTTCATTACTTCCTTTTGAGCTTTACGAATTTGCTTTGGTACATCATTGTGAACAGTCATCATCAAAGCTCGAACACGTAATGGGCTATTCCTTTCCTTTCGGCACAAGGCGTCAGCCACAACATTCTCTTTTCCAGGATGAAACCGAATCTCACAATCATAATCACTTAACAACTCAATCCATCTTCGCTGTCTCAAGTTTAGCTCTTTTTGATTCAAAATATATTGTAGGCTCTTATGATCGGTGAAAACCACATAATTCGTTCCATATAAATAATGTCTCCATAACATAAGAGCGAAAACAACGGCTCCTAACTCCAAATCGTGAGTAGTGTAGTTCTCTTCACGGACCTTCAATTATCGAGAAGCATACGATGTCACCTTCTGTCTTTACATCAACACGGCTCCATAACCTTTAAGTGACGCATCGCAATAAACCATAAAATCTTCCATTCCTTCGGGCAACGCTAAGATCGGTGCACTACACAACTTCTGTTTAAATTTCTAAAAAGGTTCCTCTTCTTCTTTTCCCCACTCGTATTTTTTACCTTTCTGAGTCAACTTAGTCAGTGGCTTAGAAATCAAAGAAAAACATTCAATAAACGTTTGATAGTAACCAGCCAATCCAAGAAATTGCCTCACCCCCATTGGCGTCGTTAGTGCAGCCCAATTCTTAATGGCTTCGATCTTGGCAGGATCAACATGAACACCATTACGATCAATCTCATGACCAAGAAATTATACCAAATCTAGCCAAAAATCAAACTTTGAAAACTTGGCATACAATCTCTCCTTTTTAAGCATATCCCAAATAATCTTTAAATGCTTTCCATGCTCTTTTTTATCCTTGGAATAAATCAAAATATCATCGATGAACACAATCACAAACTTATCAAGATATGGCTTGCATACTCGGTTATCAAGTCCATAAACACAGCAGGCGCATTTGTCAATCCAAACGGCATCACTTGGAACTCAAAGTGACCATACCGATTTCTAAATGCTGTAAATGAATATCCTCTTCTTTAATGTGTAATTGGTGATATCTTGATCGCAGATCAATCTTAGAATACACGCTCGAACCTTGCAGTTGGTTAAATAAATCATCGATTCTCGAGAGAGGATAACGATTCTTGATAGTCAACTTGTTCAACTCGTGGTAATCTATACACATTCAAAAACATCTATCTTTCTTCTTCACAAACAACACCGGTGCTCCCCACGGCGATGAACTCGGACGAATAAATCATTTATCCAGTAGTTCTTGCAATTGTACTGACAATTCTCTCATCTCAGACGGTGCCAATCTATATGTTGCACGTGCAACAAGTGTAGCCCCCGGTACTAAATCAATTCGAAATTCCACTTACCTCACCGGTGGTAGTCCCGGTAAATCGTCAGGAAACACCTTAGGAAAATCACGAATTACAGGCACGTCTTCTAATCATTTCTCCTTTGATTTTATAACACTCCTATTTTTAACATATAGCAGCGGAAGCTAATCTTGGGTATTATTTCAGAGTAAAACAGTCATAATCATAGAAAACGACTCAAAAGAGACGTTTTTAAAAGATAAGTTATCATTCATTATTTTATCAGAGTTTTTGCAAACAGAGGTCACAAAATCTACATGAAAACATAAAGTTTGAATGATAACAGTTTAGCCATCTTCAAGTCCGTGCCACTCCGTGCCATAAGTTGCTCAAATACCTGAGATAAACATGCTAAAAAGGTCAACACAATGGTTGAGTGATATTCATAGGTTTATGGTAAACAGTTTGAATATAAGTTCAATAGTGGGTTACGTTGTTATACACCCATAAGTGTAATAATTGCAATGAGTACAATTATTATAGAAAACAATATTATTGCCCTAAGCTCATGCACTAAGACCTTGAGATAATCAATAATCACAATAAATTTCCCCAACGGGTGCCTTTGCCAAACACCTGCATAGTGTTTTAAATGAAGAGCGTTTGGTTACCAGAAAAGTAATTAACGGTTCATGATAGTGGGGTCTTAATGGCAAAAGTAAGGACTTAGGGAATAATATATCAGGATAGCATACAGTTGGAAAAATACTCGTATTCATGGTTTATAGCATGTATCCCCCTCGCGGGTTTATGAAAACATTAGAAGATTTAAAATGCGAGGCTATGAACTCACCTTAACAGGGGAAATCTGATTGATGGCAAAAGTATATAAAGTGAAAGTGACGGCTTCGTCACGCAACCTGGGGTAATAGGTCTAGTCTTAGTGTGATGGTTTATGTTTTAAAAGTTTATAAAGTTTAACGTATTACTTTGATTTATTAATTTATGGAAATATTGTATCACTGTTCGGGCCATCGTAATTCAGAGGTCATGTAGTAAACTTTTGAGGAGCCAAGACACTTTAAATCGTAAATCCAGCAAACTCGTCAAAACGTATACCCAAATGAAACTCCTCACCAAAATAAACACCTTACATGCATCTCCCTAGTAACGTGAAACGCTATAGAATTTTAATTTTCTTCAAAAGTTAGTCGATGATAAATTTACGTTAAAAAATAACGAAATTGTTTATAATGCGTGGATGATTGATTAATAACGAATAATGATCGGGTTTTAATAAAAATCGAGTTTTAATAAATTAATATATATTTTCATAATATATCTAAAATTATTAAAATTTTATATTATTGCAAGATTGTCAAAATTGGTAAATAAATCCCCCAAGTGGGTTTATAAAACATTTACAATGTTACCTCCTTTAATAATATAAAGTATAGATAATTTAAAAACCTTTAACATTAGAACTTGGCAAGATAGGAGTCCTTATATTATAACCTTTGAAAAATACATATTTAGCCCCTTTAGATTATAACTTTCAGAAACGTTACGATATAAAACCCCTCTGCAAATGAAAATAATTATGCAAATTAAGTCCCAAAGCCATGCAAGCTTATTATAGTGATTCCAAATGAAATTTTCAGGTTATAGCTTATTTATAATAAGCTAAAATAAGATGTTCTAATATAACAAAAGTTTAGAAAAATGATTTGTTAGCTAGAAAATCAAAAACGGGATCGATTTAGTGGTTTTAATACAAAAATGCATTGTTTAAGGATTCAAGGCTTTAACCATAGTTCAAATAAGATATAAGATAATAATGAACAGTCTAATGGACATATTATAAGCTTATTGAACAAGATTTTGAGCTACTTCGTCTAAAAAGGTCGGCTAAATGGGGTTTTAGAGTGTCGTAGACGCCTAGTAACGACTTCAAGGGTTCCTTTTTCTTGATTCTTGGCTTCTATTATGAGATTAGGGACTTCACTTGATCCTTCTTGGTCTGATTTAAGGCTCCATTTTTATATTTGATGAGTTTTGAGGTGTGTTTGAATGGTTACTTGGATTCAGCTATATATAGGGGTGAAACACCCTTGGTTCCTAACTTTTCTTGGTGTCTAAGGGTCAAGGGCTATAGAGTGATGACTATGGAAGGTTAGTGATGATTATTGAGGCCTAGGATAGTAGCTAAGAGAGGAGGAAGGGTGTATGAGGGTCACGGCTACAAAGGAGGTGACAAGGAGGAGATTTTTAACTTGGTGGCCAAGGGAGGTGATGGAGGTACTTGGTAGGATGCTTGGTGATGTGGTGGTGATGTAATAGAGGTGGTTGAGGTGCTAGGGTGCTAGCTTAGGTTTAAACTGTGTCAAAATAAAAGAAAAAGGGGTGACAGGTTAGTTTGATTTTAGGTTAGGGTTTTAGGGTTTTAATTCATGTTAGGGTTAGGGTTCAAGATAGTTTAGGGTTTAGGATTAGTGTTACGATTAAGGTTTAGGGTTTAGGATTAAGTTTTAGGGTTTAGGATTAAGGTTTAGGGTTTAGTTTTAGGTTTAAAGTGAAATTGGGGTTTTAGGGTTTTGTTTAGGGTTTAGGGTTTTAGATTAAGGTTTTAGAATGACTTAGGGTTTAGGTTTAGGATTTAGAAGTCATTGCATTAAGTGATTGTACCTTTGCTAAAGTGGTGGTTAAAGTTTTAAACAATGATTTAGGAAGCTTAAATACCTAATTAGTATTTTAGGCATGATAAGCTGGTACATTGTATGCTTTAGAAAAGTTTAACTTGATTTAGGAGGGAAAAGATATTCAAATGTGGTGCTATGATACTTGTACACATGATTTATGGGCTTGCACATTCATTTTATATGTATACATTATATATAATTAGGGTTTTGATATAAACGTTAACGTTTAATGCTTGTTTTGATATAACTATTATTGAAAAGTTATGTAAATGAATCATGTACATGTAAAAATGATATTAAGTTATCGAGTTTGACATATTCGGATGTTTACATTATAAAACATAGATATAGATGCATTGGTATGATGGTGTTGCGTGAGCTCGTTTATTTTAAGAGATGCAATTTTACGGATGCATAATGAATAAAGGCAAAAAATTTCATATTCCCGTGAAAATGATTGTACTTAATTTAATAAGTAGATATTACATTGATGAAAATTGCATCTAATTTAATAGATGGATAATTACATTGATGAAATATATGGGTTGTTATAGTCTCCCTCCCTTAAAAGAAATCTCGTCCAGAGATTTAGTTAGATGCCGGAGTGATGTTTGAAAATAGATGTGGATACTTGGCACGAATTTGATCTTCGCATTCCCACGTAAATTTTGGTCCTCTTTTAGAGTTCCATCTTACTTTGACTATAGGAATACGACTTTGTTTCAGTTACTTGACTTCTCGATCCATGATCTCCACTGATTCTTCCACAAAGTTGAGTTTGTTATTGAGTCGAAGCTCTTTCATTGGAATGACAAGGGATTCGTCAGATAAGCATTTCTTTAGATTAGAAATGTGGAAAGTACTGTGGATGTTACTGAGTTCTTCTAGAAGCTCAAGTTTATATGCCACTGGGCTAATCCGTTTAAGGATTTTGAAAGGTCCAATGTACTGAGGGTTAAGCTTTACTCGTTTTTCGAATCAGACGACACCTTTACAAGGTGATACTTTTAACATAACACGATCTCCAACTTGAAATTCTAAAGGCTTTCGTCATACATTGGCATAACTTCTTTGCCGATCCCTTGCAGCTTGCAAGCGTTGTCGAATTTGCACTATCTTTTCAGTGGTTTCATGGATTATTTCTGGTCTCGTAAGTTGAACATCTCCAACTTTGGCCTAGTAAACAGGTGATCTGCACTTTCGACCATAAAGTGCCTCAAATGGTGCTGCCTTAATACTGGCATGGTAACTGTTATTGTAAGAAAATTCTGCTAATGGTAAGTGTTTTTCCCATCCTTTTCTAAAATCTATAACACAGGCTCGAAGCATGTCTTCGAGTGTTTGGATGGTCCTTTCACTTTGCCCATCAGTTTCAGGATGATATGCCGTACTCATGTCTAATTGAGTACCTAGAGCACTTTGTAATGATTGCCAGAATCTGGATGTGAAATGGTTGTCACGATCCGAGATGATAGATATTGGCACTCCATACCAGGAGACTATTTCTTTGATGTATAACCTTGTAAGGGTTTCCATACTATATGTGTCTTGGGTAGGGACGAAATGTGCGGATTTGGTAAGACGATCGACAATGACCCAGATTGTGTCATGTCCATTTGAGGTTTTAGGTAGTTTTGTGATGAAATCTATTGTTATTCTCTCCCACTTTCACATAGGAATCTTTGGTTGTACCAGTAAGCCGGATGGCTTCTGACATTCTACTTTAACTCTAGAGCATGTTAAACATTTACCAACATATTCAGCGACGATTGCCTTCATGTTAGGCCACCAATAGAGTTTAGAGTTTCTACTTAGATTCTGAATACATCATTTCAGAACCATTGGGTTGAATGGAATATTTCAAATTTTAATGTGACACACTCCTGATCAATCTCTTAGATTTATGGGACTCAGCTTTGAATGTTTTTCTTCTTTCCTGACTATGAAGGCTTCAGTTTGGAGAATGAGAATTTGTAAGGTGTATGTTGATTCGTTTCCATTCTGCTTAAGTTAAGTGCATCTTCTCCACGACAATTGTGCCTATCCGATGAGTAGCGAATGTCCACCAATCAATAACTTCAAGCGATCAATCCAACGGCGTTGTCATCATGTTCAACTCTAGTTTGATCAAATATGTTTGAAGACTTTTATGATCATGAACAACAGTATATTTGAATGCCATACAGAAAGTATGTCAAATTTTTTAAGAGCGACCACTAGTGCTGCCGAATCGATGATCAAGAGTGGTATAGTACTTTCTTCAAAGGCTTAATATCCAGGATGCATATGCAATAACCTTCTCTCTTATGCATAAAGAACACCCGCTTCCCAAGACCTTGATGGATGCATCACTAGTAAACAACAAAAACATTCATTTCCTTTGTGTAATGCTATGATTGGACATGCACAAGCTTTATTTTAGAAGTTGGAAAGCCTACTCTAAGGTCTTTTCCCCAGATAACGTCTTGTTTTTTTTGGTTATAATACATATCAAAGAATTTGGCAATCTCTTCGAGAAAGCTTTGATAAATCTCTAATAATAAACTGTGAGATCCTAAGAATAAGACGTATTTCTGTGGGTGAGTAGGAGATTCCTAATTTTTAACTGCTTTAAATCTTGGGGCGGGGTCAACATGAAGTCCTTTGACTATTAATTAATGTCAAAGAAATTGCACCGATACGAATCCAGAAATCACACTTAAACTTGGCATACAACTTCATTTCTTCGTTGAGTATCTAAGAAAGAGAATTATCAATCCGATGACACTATCACCAATTTATCCAAGTAATGGTTTGGTACACACTCTTTATGAGACCATGAATAAAGCAGAGCGTTAGTTAAACCACAAATGGCATTACACTTGAAATTCTAGTGATCCCGTATCTTGTTCTAAAACCAAACCTTGGTAATAAACTTTCATACCCTGACTCTATAGTTGATGATAGCCTGATCTTAAGTCAATCTTCGAGTAACCCTCAAACCAGAAGTTGATCAAATACGTCATCAATCCTGGGTAAATGGGAAATAGTCTCTTTTACAGTAAGTTTATTAACAGCTTCAGTACTCTATACACAATCTCGAAAGATCAGTCTTTCTTTTTAACAAATAAGACAAGAGCTCCCCATGGTGAAGTACTCGGTCGGATAAAACCTCAGTCTGCTAACTCTTAAGAAGTTGATAATAGTATCCTTGCATTTCTAGAAGAGTCTAATCTCTAAGGTGCTCGTCCTATAATTGTCCCGCTCCTGGAATTAGATTCGAATATGGAATACTACTTGGCGAACGGAGGAAGGCTAGGGTAAACTACAGGAAAACACTTAGTGGAAATTCTCTAACTAGGATATCACTTAGTCTTTTCTCGTCTACTCTTTCCCATACTTGTGTAACACCCCCCAATTGGGTCCGTGGGAAATATGGGTTTGGGGGGTGGGTACTTCTAGATCATAACACAAGATATAATAAGAACAACCGTTATAAAAAAAAGTTTAAAAAAACAGATAAAACGTATATTAACAAAGTGACTTTGTTAGCAAAATCCCGAAGCTTTACTTGTTCAAAATATAAAGAATTTCTAGTCCCATAACAGATATACAAAATGTAATGCGACAAAATATGTGTTTTTGTATAGGTCTTTAATGGATGACATCCAAATCCAAACCCACCAATGGTATCCCTTGCACCACGTGGCTTATTGTCCCCTAAAAAACATTGCTTAAACAACGTGCAACATATTGTTTAGTGAATTCATAGGTTTATAAATGTATAATGTAGGACCGCAAGATTAACCCCATGATAATGCAACAGATGCAAACATCATAAAATGTAATTACGTTTCCCTAAGCTCAAGACACCGAAGCCGACATGTAGTGAATTGCAATATAAATTGCCAACATTGCCCGTAATGATTTTCTGATCTAACGCCACAACATCATATTCTGACAAGGTATACGATTCGTTGTTCATCAAACTGGCACTAATGATCAAGACTCACATACGGGGGTGTTCACTCCCAAATAGATCTAATTAATAATATTCGCGCGCACAACATTAATTGACAGTTCCTATATTGGGCTCCAAGATATGGTTATCGCTACTTAGGCAAACACGTAACGTAAATGTGAAATGTTCCCACTTGCGTCTCCTAATTGTAAAACATTGCAAATGTTTTTCTCACTCCCAAAATCTGTAAATCATTAAAATTAAAACGTGGGGCTATGAATCTCACCTTGAATTGAATGATAATCAACAATATCATAAGAAAATGTGTTACGCTAGTGACCGAAATTCAACCTAATAAAACTAGGTCGTATCAGTTCTAAGCACTTTTGAATAAATACAACATATATAATTCGATATAGCTAAATCACCATCTATTGCGTTTTGTGAATCGTATTTATAAAGTTAAAACGATTATAAATTATTTCATTAGTAAAAACAACGTAACTTTATCATTTTAAGCCCGTTTCTGTACTGTGTTCTTTACATCCACAAGCTTTTCGTATATTGATACCTTATTCACAAAATATTACATTTCGGATTTTAACGCTAACAGGTGAATCAGCACTTATATAACTTCATGACAGATTATAATTTATTTTTATAGATTTTATCCGAAAACCCATAAATGTCGTATTTTACTCGTTTTAACTCCGTTTTTAGCGATTCTTTCGAGCACGTCTTTGTTATTAAAAGTTCTATCATAATGAATGAGATTTTCAAATGTACAATGTCTGAGATAACTGTAACTTTTAAAAAAAATAGTTTTTATAAAAGTTTTTTATACATTTAAGTAATAAACTCGCATCAAAATCAAATCCCCCCCCTTCAGGTTATTGATCTAAAAATTATGATTCAAAATGTTTTGGAATTCTAAAAATAAGTGATATCTGTGAAAATTATTAAATCTTATATATCAGTAGTGGTTTATAACTTGTTTTTATAAAAAAATTTATAAACCCGTTTATTAACGTATAACTTGTAAACTACGTATCTTCTTCGTTATAATTCCGTTTTTTAAGTTTCTTACCTTTTTGGAATAGTCATGAGACGTACTATTTTATAAAAATATAAAACAAATAGGTTATGTGTCGAATTAAAACAGAAGGTTTTGATGTTTTTCAGAAAAACATGTTTAAACCTAGTTTTGGGTAACATTTTAAGCTTAACATCTGTTACATGTCCATTACATGGCTTATATATCATATGTCTTGATATTAAAGTGACCATTAGTCCATACTTGTGTCAAAGTTCCAAGATAACAAGTCCTTAACACAAACCTTTTAAAATCATAACTTCTTAGATTAAACTTTTAATTACTAGTTATATACATAATACTTTTTACACTTAAACCAAATGGTACAACACTTATATATTCATCATAACATGATATTAACACTATATAAACATGTGTAAAAGTATAAAAAATTATGATCAAAATTAAAAGCCATTATAACCATGTTCAAAGTAAGTTTCCTAAATGATGATTTTCCACATAGAACGTATATATACACAAAAAATCATAAATGTAACGACATAAAGAGTTATAGATGACCTTAATATGATGTGTGTGGTGATAACCAAAAAAATACTAAAACCCATGGTTAAGATTACAAACCCTAGCTGCACAACTGAAAACCCTAAAAACAATGAAAACCAAAATTTCAAACATATCCTGCTTAAACCCTTAAAAAGAAGCTTAACCAAGCCATCAATCCTTCTTGATAGGTCATAGATATACGAGTTAGGAAGTATATTAAGTGTTGTAGATACAAGTTTTTATGTAATTATTTAGTGTGTTTGGTAATCATGCCGTGGGTTAAAGGGAGAAACCAGAAGAGATTTTAGTTGTTTTTTCACTAAATGAAATGATTGTGTAATGTTTTAATTTACTATGTATTTATTAAATGAGCAAGAAGACTAGTCAAAGATGTACATACAGTTCTTATACACCATGAGATTTTAGGGAAATGTCTTTGGGTCAAAATGGTTAGGAAAGGTCTTGTGAAAATATCTACATGTTCCTAAAAAGTGGAAATCCCCCACGAAATGTTAGGGAGGTGTTTTGTAGGCTAGTTTCTTTGTATTATTCAACCATACCAGTTTTATATTATATATGTGATGTTATGTTGTAAATTATGATATGGTACAATTGTGGGTATTTGTTTGAGGGATAGAAAAGTTTTGTGTTTCTGGAAAGGCCTAAATGTATTTTAATATCGCGAAACGTAAACCCTTTACGCAACCAATACAAATTAAAATGAACAAAGTTAATAATTATCCTTAAAAAAATAACATAACACCTTGCTGGATGTAAACAATTAATTTTTGATGCCTCTTTAACATAGAACGATAAATTTTAGCTTACGCGATTTACTTAACGATTACTGCTTAAAAGCAAACGCTTACAATACTAAAAAATACATAGTGAATTAAGTGACGTCGGTTAAAATGACCCTAAAACACGGGGTGTTATAGTCTTCCCGCCCTCCCCCATTAAGTGAGCGCATTCCTCTGAGGCTTAAGACGTGCAACTTGACTACGGTGCGGTCTTTGTGAAGAGGTTGTGGATACTTCATCCCGGAATTGCTCTCCACGATTACCCATGAACTCATGACCTCTCCTGGAGTTCCATCGAACCTTGATTATTGGAATACGTCTTCGCTTCAACCGTTTAACTTCACGGTCCATAATTTCTATTGGCTCCTCAACAAAATGAATCTTGTCATCAAAGTGAAGTCCATCCAACGAGAATGTGCAAAATTTACGTTTCGGAATAAGCACTCTTCAGTTGGGATACATAAACGTATATATGAACCCTGCTCAACTCTTATGGAAGCTCGAGCTTGTAAGAAATGGATCTAACCTTTTTCCACCACCTTGAAATGAGGCCAACGATACCAGGTTCCAACTTCCCACCCGTTTTCCCAAACGAACGACCACCCTACCCCTTTACAAGGCAAAAAGAAAAATTTACCTTAACATAACTTTATCTCCAACATGAACTTCCATCGGCTTACTATTTAAATCGGCGTAACTCTTTTGTCTATCACGGCGTCTTTGCCATCCTATGCTTGATCTTGAATATCTTCTTAGTTATTTCTTGAACTAATTCTGGACCAGTGAGTTACACTTGTCCAACCTCGGCCTAATACACAGGTGAACAACACTTTCGACCGTACAATGCTTCAAATGGTGCAGCCTTGATGCTAGCGTGATAGCTATTGTTATATAAGAACTCGACTAATAGCAAATGGTTAACCCAACCCTTTCAAAGTTCCGATCACACAAGCAAGCAGCATATCCTTGAGGGTTTGAATAGTCCTCTCGCTTTGTCTGTCAGTCTGTGGATCATATGCAATACTCATGTCCAAGTTAGTACCCAAAGCTCTCTGAAGTGATCTCCAGAAATTTGATGCAAATCTAGGGTCACGATCATAAATGATTGAGACAAGGATTCCATGCCTCGTGACCACTTCCTTTAGGTACATTCTTGCCAGTTTCTCTAGGGGATCAGTTTCCCTTATCAGTACAAAGATTGCAGACTTATATCCAGTCGGTCAACAATCACCCAAATGGTGTCATGTCCTTGTGACGACTTAGGAAGCTTTATGACAAAAAACCATAAGTGATGTTATCCCACTTTCCATTGAGGATATCGGGTTGTACCAATATCTCCTTATGGCTTTTGGTGTTTGGAGGCCCTTGCTTTAGCAAATGTCGACATTTGCTAACATAGGTGGCGATAAAGCCTTTATATTGGGCCCCAATTATAAGCTTCTTTATGTTCTATACATTTAGACAAAACCTTGACGAAAAGATATTTTGACTTTGACTACCGTGCATGATCACAAGTCCTCAAGGTCGCCATAACATGGTAATAACTCCTGCAATTGAAGCATAGAGTCCATTTCCACCAGTTCCATAAGAAGATCTTTGTATCCAACATTAATTTTGACAAAACACAACATTACCCAAGTTCCAATTTTCCACCACAACCAAACCATCCAACACCAAACCATTTCCATTCCATTCCCATAGTATATAGTTTCCTCCAAACACCACCATCCACCACATTCCACCAACCAAACCACACCATACCAATTCCAAAAAAATCCAATAACATGGTTTTTAGATACCCAACCAAATTCCACAAACCAAAACCCACCAAACAAAGCAACCAAATTCATCCTTTCGACCGTAAAGTGCTTCAAATGGTGCAGCCTTGATGCTAGCGTGATAGCTATTGTTATACGAGAACTCGACCAATGGTAAATGGTTAACCCAACCCTTTCCAAAGTCGATCGCACAAGCACACAACATATCATCGAGAGTTTGAATAGTCCTCTCTCTTTGTCCGTCAGTCTGAGGATGATATGCAGTACTCATATCCAAGTTAGTATCCAAAGCCTTCTGAAGTGATCTCTAGAAATTTGATGCAAACCTCGGGTCACTATCACAAATGATTAAGACAAGGATTTCATGCCTCATGACCACTTCCTTTAGGTACATTCTTGCCAGTTTCTCCATGGGATCAGTTTCCCTCATTGGTACAAAGATTGCAGACTTAGTGAGTCGATCAACAATCACCCAAATGGTGTCATAACCTTGCGATGACTTAGCAAGCTTTATGACAAAATCCATGGTGATATTGTCCCACTTCCATTGAGGTATCTCAGGTTGTACCAATAATCCTGATGGCCTTTGGTGTTCGGCCTTGACTTTAGCATACGTTAGACATTTGCTAACATAGATCGCGATGTTGGCCTTCATATTGGGCCACCAATATAGCTTCTTCATGTCCTGATACATCTTGTCAGAACCCAGATAAATAGAGTATTTTGACTTGTGGGACTCATGCATAATCACAGTCCTCAAGTTGCCATAACATGGTAACCAACTCCTGCCATTGAAGCATAGAGTTCCATACGCATGGGGTTCCAACTTTTCTGTTCTAAATTTCTCTGGATCCTTAGAATTTTCAACCAACATGCCTCCAACATCTTTGTTCTTGATGTTCTCTGGTTTTCGTGCTTCAGTTTGAGCATTCAGGATTTGTTTAGGAAGATCCAATCCAATAGTCATCACTAAGGCTCGAACTCTTAATGGTTTACTCTGCTCCTTCCTGCTCAAAGCATCAGTAACAACATTTGCTTTCCCCGGGTGATATATCTCATAGTCGTAATTACTGAGCAGTTATAACCAACGACGCTGCCTCATATTCAGCTCCTTTTGATTAAGAATGTGTTGTAGACTCTTGTGATCCGTGAACACCGTACACTTGGTTTCATACAAATTGTGTCTCTAGAGTTTTAGAGAAAAAATTATCGATCCAAGTTCCAAATCATGAGTTGTATAGTTCTTCTTATGAATTTTTAATTGGCGTGATGCATAAGAAATTACTTTCTCTCTTTTCATTAAAACAGCACCCAATCCCTTGTGCGATGCATTGCAATAGACTATAAAATCTTCGCTTCCCTCATGTAAAGCCAGAATTGGCGCACTGCACAACTTTTGCTTTAATAACTGGAAAGCGGCTTCCTGTTTGTCACCCCAATCGAACTTAACTCCTTTCTGAGTAAGTTTGGTCATCGACTTGGCAATCTTTGAAAATCCTTCAATGAATCTTCGGTAATACCCAGCGAGACCTAAGAATTGGCGAGTCTCCGTTGACGTCTTAGGAGATTCCCAGTCCTTTATGGATTCGATTTTGGCGGGGTCCACGTGAATGCCTTGACTATCAATCACATGGCCGAGAAATTGTACCTTAGGAATCCAAAATTTACATTTAGAGAACTTAGCATACAACTTCTCTTTCTTAAGTAATTCCAGAACAGCCTTAAGGTGTTCTTCATGCTCCTTCTTGTTCTTAGAGTAGATAAGGATATTGTCAATAAAGACAATCACAAATTTATCCAAAAAAGGCTTGCACACGCGGTTCATGAGGTCTATAAATACCGCTGGTGCGTTCGTCAAGCCAAATGGCATAACTTGGAACTCGTAATGACCATATCGAGTTCGGAATGCCATTTTTAGAATATCCGCTTCCCGTACTCGAAGCTGTTGATAACCTGATCACAGGTCTATCTTAGAATAAACACTGGATCCTTGTAGTTGATCAAACAAATCGTCGATCCTTGGGAGTGGATAACGATTCTTCACTGTCAGCTTGTTAAGTTCCCGATAATCGATGCACATTCGAAATGATCCATCATTCTTTTTGAAAAACAAGACTAGAGCTCCCTAAGGTGAGGAACTGGGTCTTATAAAGCCCTTGTCGGATAGTTCTTTCAGTTGCTCCGACAACTCTTTCATTTTGGAAGGCATCAATCGATAAGGTGCCCGTGCCACAGGTGCAGCACCAGGTATCAGATCGATTTGAAATTCCACTTGTCGAGTCAGAGGAAGACCCGACAAGTTCTTAGGGAATACTTTAAGAAAATCTTGAACTATCGGTACGTCCTCAAGTCGCTTCTTCTCCTACTTGTCTTCCGTCTCCTTTGTAGTAACGTTTGCCAAAAAGATTGGACATCCTTTTAGCATGTATTTTTGTGTTTTGGTGTACGAGATAATGTACAGACGAGCCTCGTTTCCCTGGTTGCTTCCATCACTGTGAACGATTAGAGTTTCATTATGCCAGGGGATACGAACGATCTTTTTGGCACACACAATGATTTCTTGGTACTTTACAACCAATCCATACCAATTATAGAGTCGAAACTACCAAGTTCTACGGGCATTAAGTCTATGTTGAATGGGTGGTTCAGGATGTTTAATGTACAACCCCTAAAGATAGTGTTTAACCTAATTATTCTCCCGTCGGCTAGTTCAACGTCATAATAGTGATCTAATACAGTCGGTATGATATCAATTTGGGAGCTAAATGCAGTAGACATAAAACTCCTATCGGCACCAGTATCGAATAAGATAGAAGCATAGTGGTTGTTTAGAAGGAACGTACCCGTTACGACGTTAGAGTCTGGGTTTGTCCCCGCATGCCCTGCCACATATACTTTGGCTGGAGCATTGCCACCTCCAACTTGGTTACCACGGTTGTTGTTGTTCTTCAGCTTTTAACATTCCCTCTTAAAATGTCCCTAAACTCCACACTCATAACAAGTAGGCTTCTGACCTGTCCCAGTGCCCCTTTGGTTATTAGTAGTGTTGGCATTAGCAGGACTTCTGCAATCACTGGCCAAATGGCAAACTCGATTGCACTTGTGGCATTGGGGAGCACACGAACCATCATGGTGATAATTGCACTTAGGGCATAGGGGTTTAGATCCCCCGTATAGCTTCTTCTCACTAGCCCCTACAACATAAGCCCTGCCAGTGTTTTGCCTCTTGTTTTGTGGTTGTTGTTGTTGTTGTTGGTTATTATCTTGCTTTATTTTATTCTCTGTCTAACGATCATTTACTCTTTATCCGGCGTGCTACAAAGTGCGGATTTTCTTATCCAAATATGCTGGTTGCGATTTCAACTTATCTTGCTTATCTTTGGTTTAGAAGCCACTAAACTCCTATGAATCATGTACGGGCTAAACCCCAGATGACCACCGACATATTTTTCAATTTTATCAGATTCTTCGGGAAACATCCTCCCGCACAACAAAGCCAATTCCTGAAAGCGTTGGGTATAACTTGTCAAGTCAGTACCCTTCACCTTCAGATCCCAAATCTCCATTTCTAGTTTCTTGATTTCATTTCGAGGACAGTATTTGTCCGTCATCATTTTCATGAGTGTTTTCCAAGGCATACCGTAAGCGGCATCATGACCGACTGTCTTGACATGGGTGTTCCACCATGTTAAAGCAACTGAATGGAGAATGCAAGTAGCAAACTTGACTTGATTCTTAACTGTACAATTACTGATGTGGAAAACATACTCCATTCTTTCAAACCATTAAGATAGAGCAGAAACTCCTTTTGTGCCTTTGAAGTTTAATGGTTTACATTTGAGAAAGTCAGTGTAAGTACATTCACGGGCAATTCGTTCTATCCTTCTAACACCCGCTCCCGAAATATGGCTATCATCGCCATTTGTATTTCTGTCACCATCACGTGCTGCCAAAGCGGCAGTAACGCCTTGGTCAATCATTGCCTTCAGCTGGGCATTAGTGACAGATGTGGTGGCGGGGGTTGTGGTTGTTGTTTCTGGGTTTAACCTCGTGGTCCTTTTCTTTGGTGCCATTTTCTTCAAATCATAAGAAAATATAATACCCGTTAGATTTCACAAAATCATAACCATGACATGACATATACACAATAAGTAAAGAGAGATCACAACACACAGTAAAATATACAACTGAATTGAAGTTAATAATGGTGTAGCTAAATCGACATTCATTCATAATAAATTCGATTACAGACATGACATAATACCACCATTCCAAATATAATTGGAAAACATACATGATTGGTTCAGATACATTCACAACGATTTGGTTACAAGATAAAATATACAATCTAAAGCCATACTAGCCAAGAATTACTCATAATACTTAGTAGGCTGTATAAAATAACTAGCCATCACATGATCTATGAACTGCTACCGGCCTCCTCCGGTGCATCAGGTTGTGCAGAACCTTTAGCGGGTCCCTGCTGCCTCTCAAACTCTGTCATTTGGGTCTGAAGCTTCTTCAGCAGTTTTAGTGCCTCAATGAACTGTGCCTATCTCCTGTGGTCCGCTGCTAGCATCTCTGTAATCGCCGCTTGTCTCCTGCGGTCCGCTGCCTGTAACTCTGTAATCACTGCCTGCTGTACTACCACCTGAGTACGTAATGCCATAACCCCTGATCGTGCAAGGTCACTAGCATCCATGGATCATCCCCAAGCCTCTTGATACATCCTGGCCTCAGCCTCTATGATCCTAGCAGTACGAGCATGTGCACGCCTATCCCTATACAACATGTTGAGCCGGCCAGCCATCAACTGTCGCTAGTTGCTAATCAACCAACTGTAAAAATCTAGGTCTGTGTCTTGCCTAACCCTAGTAGCTTAAAATACTCTGTCATTCTTCGATTCCAAACTCTGTGTCATCAGTCACTGGTGCCCCTGGCATATCTACCAGCATCTCATCCCAAGTGTCGGTGATCCCATAACTGACATCTCTCTCTAGATCCCGCATAATCTCCCTGTTCATGGTAGCAACAAAACCATAGTCCACCCGAAACCCTCCAGGAGGTCTAGCAGTGGGGGCAGATGAGCTCTTTCCTACCTTATATCTCAGACCGAGAGCGATACCTAACCTCTTCCGAGGTGGTAAGATAACCTTTGGTATGTCTGCTCTACGGTCAGTAGAGAGTAGATGCAAAGGTGGTGATGAAGTAGGTAGAGGTATAGGTAAAAGTGGTGGTGTCCCCGATGATGGTGCATCTGATCTGGTGTAGGAGAGTATGATGGGTGGTGGTAATGGTAGTAAATGGGAAGTAGATGGGGGCCTCAGCTCTTAACCGGATCATCGCAGCTCGATAACCCAACGGACGAATAAAACTAGCAGGTGGTGGAGATGATATAGGTAAGGGTGGTGATACTGGTAGTGGTGATAGTATCGGGGGTAGTGGTAGAGAAGGAATCTAAGGTAGTGGTGATGACCATGGGGAAAGTGGTGTTGGTGGTGGAGTAGGTATAGCAAGGAGTTTGGCAACCTCCGTATCAGACCAAAATGGTGTAGGTGGCTCATCTTAGATCGATATCCTAGCAGTAACCCGGTATGCAGGATGTGGTGGTGGTGTGGCCGCAGACTCGTCGATCTCAAATGGCTCAGTCTCCTCAGCAGATCGGGCCTGATCAACAGCTGGTAAAGCAACAGCTGTAGAGTCGGCAGGAGCTGGGTGCTCCTCCTTATCCTCCTCATCCTCCTTAATATCGACATCATCATCCTCGTCATCATCGGATGACTCATCCTCATCATCGCCATCGTCTCATCCGTCGACAGGATCCTCCTCGGGGTCCTCATCAGTATCTTCCTCCGGATCCTCCTCAGTATCTGACTCAGGAACATAGCATGGTGAATCAGCAGTGGGTGAGGGAGCAGCAGGTAGGGGTTGCTCCTTATCTGGGAGTACCTCATCCTCTGGTGGCATGAACTCTGGATAAACCAGCTCTGGAATAAAGTCTGGTGAAGGTGGGTACTCAGTACCCGGCACGTAATTAGGAGATGGCGGGGCCAGAAAAGCAGCTACCACATATGCATATGGATCCTCTGGCATCACGGGTGGTCCATTGACCCCAGGAGATCTGATGTCTGACAACCCTCCAAATGGACTAGACACAGTAGTGTATGTAACTGTGGAATCCTCAGAATCCGACATGACTGTATCTGAAAATCCAAAATAGCTTATATTAGTATTTAATATAAGACTCTTATAGTAATATACATTTATACCATAACATGTATATCAATCATGAATGTATCTAGTCTAATCAACTAATGCAACAACTAGTGTATGTATATATGTCCCGTGAAAATTCCTTTGTATGAATGCAATGTTTGAAAACGGTTATAGTCCAACAAAAACATTTGACCTGGTTCTCTATAACCTTGGCTCTTGATACCAATCTGTAACACCCCCAAATTGGGTCGCAGTGGAATATGGGTTGGGGGTGGTACTTCATAGATCAATAACACAAGATATATATAAGAACGACCTTTAAAAGCCGTTTAAAACTGATACATTGGATTTAACAAATTGTTTGTTACAAAAGCCCGAAGCTTCACTTGTTCAAATCGTTTGATCTCCCGTTCCATAATTTCAACGGGCTCTTCCACAAATTAGAGTTTATCATCAATATGTAGTCCTTCAAATGGAACGGCTAATGGTTCATCGGAATAACATTTCTTCAAGTTGGATACATGAAATGTATTGTGAACCCGGCTCAGCTCTTGAGGGAGTTCAAGCTTGTAAGCAATGGATCCAACCCTTATATGAAATGTATTGTTATTCCATCCGGGAGTTCAAGCTTGTAAGAAATGTATTGCTTAAATGTAGTCCTTCAAATGGCTCGGCTAGGGTTTAACTTCCATCGGCTTACGCTTTAAGTCGGCGTAACTCTTTTGTCGGTCACGAGCGGCCTGAACCCTTTGCTTGATCTGAATGATCTTCTTGGTCGTTTCTTGAACTAAATCTGGACCGGTGAGTTGAACTTCTCCGACCTC